>JAIPRL010010366.1:4947-15661 GCA_025469235.1 Pemphigus obesinymphae
TCAAGATTATAAAGTCATTATTTTCGAAATTACGACGAAATTAAAATTCTCGATTTTACAAAATCGTATTTTTCGTAATTTTTTGGTAGTTTTTGCTTACACATTAAAAAACTATTATGAAAATCGATAAATGACCTCTTAAAAGTACCAACTAGATGCAATTTGCTACCGAAAACCGGGTATGAGTGTAAAGATCGGAGCACTCTTTCTGGTAGAAAAAGTGTTTACAGAAAAATTAAAAAAAAATTATAAAATAAAATAAACATCATTGTAAAACCATAAGCTTCCTCGCTACGCTCAGAATCTAAAATATTTAAATATATTTTTTAAAAACATTTCCGTGTGAATACCATCATTTTTATTGTAGTATAATCACGATATTTGTTAAAAAAAAACTATGTCTACTTAGATTATAAATGAATGACTCCACATTGATTTTATAGAGCCTAACACCTATTGTTAAAACGACAGAAAACTATAATTTCGATATTGCGCTTTGGAGTACTTTTTCATTATTTCAAACACAACGGGAAATATATGGTTACAACTTACAAGTGAACATTATTGAACATATTTAAACAACTGCAACTCTTTGGTGATACATTTTTCGAAAAAAAAATCCCGAGATGCTCTCGAAAAACAAAATATTGATAATAGGTGATTTTTATAAGAAATTTACTTAGAGAAAAATTATTTGCAATCTACAATGAACTCCGAAATTGGTCAAATATATACTTTTGACTGAGAGGTCCAATTAAGACTATCTATTGACTCCGTTTTCCAGTTGTGTTCAAAAAAAGATTTGAACAAAATTATCAGAAGATTATCGTATTAATTTCATTTTAGATTTAAATATGTAAAAATGATTAATATATTGAGTTTAGTTTATCACGATAGTTATAAAGATTACTTTTTTTTACATAAACTTCGAAATTTAGTATAGATAAGTAAATACAATACATTTGTATTAAAATGTATATAATATATCCTATAGAATTCAAAATAAAATATTTTATTATTAAAAAATATTATATCATGTAAATTATATAATCACAAAAAATATAAATAATTGTATATAATACGTATAAAGAATATCCAGAGAACGCCATATAGCCTCATTTGCTGTCTCCGTCAATATAATAAAATGACAATATAGGAAATTCACACTCGACATTTTTATTACAACTTCATCATTTCTAATATTTTCGTGTAATTTTACCTATAAACAAATATGTATATGAGAATATTATCTATGCCTGAACGTTGTTTTTCCCGAAATTATCATTTTGAAAAAAGTCATAATTATTTTTAAATCGCGATTTTTTAAATCACAATTATTTTCAATTAAAATAATTATGATTATTTTCAAAATTTAAATTTAAATTTTTCAAGATTAATAATTGCTTAATAATATTTGCTATACATATACTCGTAGTTATTTAATCATTACAACGTTACCTATTATAATTAAAATAGAAATGATAATTAAGTTTGTTGAATTATACCTAAATCCGTTTCAATTTCACTAAAAACAAGAATAGTCTTGGATACTAAAAAATTAAAAATTAATTTACTTTTACTAAATCGTGTTTAAATTTTTTTAATTATATTTATTTGAAACTTTTTTTTGATTCCCGCGATATGTTTTTAATTAATTGTAAAAAATTAATTTTGTTAAACTTTCTAAACTTTAAAAAAAATTTCAATCCAATCACGGGGACTTTTAGCGTGTTAGTATATAATGTACAATTATAGTAAAAATAAAGTATTTCCTTTATTTGACTAACCTTATATCTCAGATGTGATATATTTAATAACATATAATTATGATATTATCATGTATCATTGTATTTTTACGCCATTTTCTATATTTTAACTCAATATAATATAAAAATCATATTTTGACAAATTTGAAGAATAGAATTGAATTTTAGTAGATAATGGAAGGTTGTTTCCAATGTGTTAATATTTTCTTTATACATTTTTTTTTTTTTTTTTTTTATAAAATATGAAAAACATAAAAAGAAAATTTATTACAAAATATGACCCAAATAATAATTACTCTTTTGTATAAGGATCAAAAATATTTTATGGGTATTTTTCAATAAGCAAAGCACTGAAATAATTTTAAACATTCTTTTTTTTTAGTTATCACTCAATTCTAAATTATGTTCGAAAATATTATGTATATTCATTTATCGGACATTTATTGCTTCGGATATTAGTTTATTTCTTTTAAATTTTGAATCTCTACGTATTTTATAACTATATAGTATGTATATATTTGTGTAAATAAATTATAATTATTTATTTGATTATAATAAAGTGATTGATGGTCGTTGGCCGATAAAAGATAAATATTTAATAAATTGTTTTGTTTAAATTTTTAAAGTTTTTTTTTTTTAATAATTATTATTCTTTAAATTATTCAAGAAATGTAAATACTGAATATGTAGAATTTTTAAGACGAATAAAATGTATCAATACATACATTTAAATTTGTTGTTTAATACATTTTACATAATATATCTTATTTTGTACAAAAATAAACGCTATTTTTACGAATTTTTAGTATAATATACTTTGCAGATTAATTAATAATTGCAGGAAATATATTCCGACGAATTGTAATTACGTATTTATAACTAACAAGTAATAACCAACGTTAACAATAACGAATAAAATTAAAGTTGTGCCGCGTTTGCATGGGTAGCTATTATACAAAATTCGTAAAAGTAGGTTAGGTGTTGTATAAATTACCTTTAAAATGTATATTGAACTTTTTAATATATTCAGAAAAAATATTAATTTGCATGTTTTTTTATACATTTTCAAAATACATTTAACTGACATAAGAAATCAATAACCATTATCCACATTAACTTTTTCGTATCCATCTTTATATAACGAAGTAGTTACACATGTAGTATATAGAACGTTTGTTATTCTTTATAGTAACAAATTCTAAAAAAAAATCACTTTGTCAAATATATTTAAAAAATATTTTCAAGTACATATATTATGGTCAAATACTCCACAACTGTGCACTGATCATAAATCGAAACGTAAATAGCGATAATTTATAAAATAAAATATTGTTAATGAACTTTTACAGGCAGGTTTTGCGGGAGCGGTCGTATCCAAGATCTAATAGTGACGGGCAATAGCAGAATGCTTATCAGCTTCATGATATCCGACAAAGGTACGAAATACAAAGGATTCACTGCCAGTTACGAAGGTTAGTAGTAAATATTTGTATTTGTATGTGTACACGATGCGATGGTTTATATACATGTATCTAACGTGAGACATATATTCGATTTCGGGAAGAATAGGGTTAGTTTTCCTAAGTTTTTAGAAAGTTTTCCTTTCCGTAATTTGTATTTACGTCCACATCGTAATATTATATCGTATATATTACAGTGCAATTTTTAGGCCAGTAAACTAGGCGACATAAATTGTCGCCCAGTGAAAATATTTTGTCGCCAAGTAGTTTTTATTATTGAAGACTGGACGACATACATTTTTTAGTTATAAAATATACGCTAATGTGAAATAATTGGCTAATGAATGATTATGGATAAATATGTGAGACTGAATAGACGAAAATACATTTTTAATAATGGATTCGTTGATGATTAATGAAATATTAATATACCTACTTCTATTGACAACTGTATAAAATATAGGTGCACAATTCTAAGGACACAATTATTATGTCTGTATAAGAGAGTGAGTGGCGATATACAAAGGATTTTCTGAAATTAAAATATAGGTAGTGAAGTTTAGTGCGATGAAGTTATTGGGTATGCGCAAAGATTTCTATACCATTAAAACGGGCAATGCCGCAAAAAACGAGACGAATGGTATACCACACCCCGGATACTGTTTCAAATTAATATTGTTAGTATACTTATCACGGAGAAACGTGGCGGCCATATTATTATTTAGCGATAAGTGTGACCACATACTCAATATTGTACAATGTATAATATTATTGAATATTTGGTGGGCCCTCAAATAATAGTCAGCACAGAATAACGAGATGTCGAAGAAGAAAATCTATATATATATATATATATATATATATACAATATTATATCAAAAAATACTTCTAAAATGTATTTAAACATTTAGTTAACAATTATTGTAGTAGCTAGTATAGGTAATGAGGTATCTATTGAAAAAAAAACCACTTTTTTTAACATTATATATTATCTAATTTGTAAAATAACTAATTCGATATAATACAGTCCACTAAAACAAAATTAAAAACAGAAGAGTAACAGAATCGTCGAACGAAAAAACTGTTTTGAAAATTAGATCATGTTATCATAGCGTATTACGTAGCTGATAACAATAATTGCTAAATGGGAAGATGGCTGCCTTATTTTTTTGTTCGCATTTAGTGTCCGTTTTGATTTAATCCATTCTGTGCCTATACTACCTACACAGTCTATAGGTACTCTTATACTGATACTCGTACATTTTTTTGTTGTCGCCCAGTGGAAATTCCCTAAAAAAATACACTGGTATATTACAAAATATAATCATTTTGTGTTGAAAACATTATGGAAAACTTTCATTTTGAAATATCGAATTTTCTCATTAGTTTTAAAACGATTTAGGCATAAACTGTTTTGAATAATATTTAACACTCGCGACGAGTATAATTAGATATAATACAAACTACGCAAGCGTGCCTCTGCCCATCAGAATAAACGAAAAATGTCGAAATTATTAAAACATTTCCAGGCGTAAGTATACTGTATATAGTGTTTCACTATCGATGTATTATACATGATTATCTCGCTCGCCGTATTTATAACAAACCGGGACGGATCATAAACTGCGGTTTTAATTCGATAAAGTAATAATATTTTCGTGTTTTTTTGTTTTTTTTTTTTTCAGCCGTTTGCGGCGGAGAAGTAATGGTAACGGACGAACAAGGGCACTTGGAATCGCCCAATTTTCCAGACGATTATTTACCGAACAAAGAGTGCGTTTGGAAACTAACGGCCCCGGAAGGATACCAAGTCGGATTAAAATTTAACGTATTCGAGGTATATATATATATATATATATATATATACTATATTATAGTATACTGCACTGTATATGTTATATTTTTAGTTCGTAATTTCGTTGACATTAATTCGTTCGAGTGTTGGTGGCACATTCTAATTGTTTGTTCAAACAGAAAAAAAAAAATTAAAAAAAATTAAATTAAATTAAATCGAAATTAATTTCGTAAATCATTTGATGAATTCGTCTCTGCAGTTTCTGCTGTACCGCGTCTCCACTTTTATTTCTCTATTTTATTTATATTTTAATATCGTGCGATTTTATTTCATATACCCGAAACGCATTTCGCAGTATATTATTGTTATACGTCCAAAGTCCGACGACGTATTTCACATACCTACGGATGCATTCAAATTGATAATTCCGTGAAATCGGAGAGTACATTTTTAACTCTACCTACATTCGGAGGAAGTATTTCGGAATTTAGAATTTAGTCGGCAAACTAAAATTGTTTGTCAATAATAGTCGGCAAAATTAGATAAAAATTTGATGCCTTTTTTTTCCGAGAAGAAAGAAAATAAGGTATTTCGACACATATCTTCCCATAAATATTGTTTTAGCGCCGGCCCTGCCCTTTCCTCCCTTGACGATCAATAATATTATTTTATAAAGTTATATGAATTGACAATGAATCGTCGAACAATTATTATTATTAATCCGAACGATTTAATTAACGAATCGAATTAACGGGTTCCTATAAAATGTCGAAATCGATTGGTAATCTACAATACGGTATTAATATTAGGAATTCGTGTCAACGACAGTCGTCGCTTATTGCTGTGCGAAAGAGTATAGTATTTTGGGCAGGCGATTGATTTAAAATAAGTATAAAGGGGGCGAGTAATATAGTCGCGGTACTACTATATTATAATATTATTATTCGGTAACGATGTTTAACTTAGTCATTTTTTTATGATGTTTATTTATTTCTTCTGTGAGCGACTTTTCGGGTAGGAGGAGTCGTGTAGGAGTTTAGGGATAATGAGGTTATTTTTGGCAAATCTGTTCTAGTTGATAATTATAAAAGGTCATTTTTAGATTTTTCCAGTTATTAACTAACTTTTATACATTATAAGAAATATAAAGTATTCTATAAATGTAGGGGAAATAACAAATAAAATGTTCATGGTTCAGAAATTTAGCCAATTCTTTTTTTTTTTTTTTTATTGGCTATTTAAAGATTAAAAAAAAAAAACAACATTAAAATATATTATTACACCGAAGCTTCTCTCAGAATCGTTTTATCGAAAGAAATGATTTATCATTGTTTTTAAATTGAATCTCCTACCTAATGAGTAAAGTATTTCATCCACCCTCTACTGATTGAATTGTATTATTTTACGACGAAAATATTAATTTATAGTCGAGATTTGAAAATCTTTTAAACAAAACATCAAAAATGCATTTATAAAATATAGCCGAAAATTCCACAAAAAAAAAAAAAAAGATATATAACCAAGGATTTAGAATTGGATTTTGAAAAACCAGTTTAAATTAGTAATAACTTTGGTTTTACATTTTCTAGTATTAATTATAAGTATAACACGATGACCGACACCACATATTTGTATGATCGATTCGGAAAAACAAAACTAAAACTGAAATAATTTGTTTTTGGTAATCGTTGAAAAACCATTCAAAACCCGGATGTTATGCCATGACAAAATCATCAAAAAACTGATAACAAAATGTTCAAAAACTGGCATTATAAGCAAAACCGACAATTGAAAGAAATATTTTTTTTTTAGACCGGCAGTGATCAAAATCTATAAATTTTACGATTAATCAAACACCAATTTTTATTTAACCATTAACAGTTTTAAGCTCTGCACATAACAAAACACATAATATAATTTTAGTATCACTTACGCCCTTTTGCATGTTAACGGATATATGATTTTTATATTGACTCACTCGTATATAACTATTTATGATATAAATATGATTGCATTTATCTATCCGATGTAGATCGAAAACCATGACAACTGCTTCTACGATTACGTGGAGATCAGAAACGGGCACTCGGCTGACAGTCCTCTGATTAACAAGTATTGCGGCTACAAATTACCCCTGGATATCCATTCTACTACAAATAAACTTTACGTCAAATTCCTATCCGACAGTTCCGTTCAAAAGGCGGGATTTTCCGCTACATTTATGAAAGGTATGTGAATATATTGTGCTAGTCGTTTACCGGTATTATTTTATATATATATATATATTTATCTAAATAGATACAGGTGGTACTAAAACAAATTAAAATTTTATATGTCTAAATTAATCTTTTAATATAAAACTTGTTTTATAAATTTTAATTTTTTCGTCAGGCGATATTTATTATAACTATTGGTTCCGGTCGTTTGTTTACTTGTTTTCTAAGGGGTATTATGTAGGCAATTTATTATACATGATAGAATACATGTTAGTGTTTGTGTTAAGTTAATAAAGTAATTAAATTAATGTAAAATATGAGCTGCTCCCCTACTAGAGCTCTGTTCGGTCCGACTTTTCATGGGCCGGACCGAACCAATAATTTGAAATTAAAACCGATAAAAAACTAACATAGCCCGAACCGACCGAGCCGGACCAAAATATTTTTAAATAAAACCGGACCAGACCGGACTAACTTGAACTGAATTTGAATTGAAGCAAACTAGACCGGACCGGACCCATCCGGACAAAACCAATCCACTCATTTAAAAAAAAACTAAACAATTTTACCCAATTGTTTTATACAAAGACCCATTCTCCCAGCCATATTTCCCTGAAATATCTTAATTTTTACGTGGTCTTACAGCAAAAATATTTAAATTTGAATTATGTTAGTACCCATGCTTCAAAATATATGTTCTATCATTGATTATATATGAGGCAGAGGACTTGTAGCTCTATAAATCCATAAAATAACAAACATATATACACTTAAAACTCCTAAAATATACACTTAAAATTAATTTTTTTAAATTAATTAAATTATATTTACACTTTGTACATATATTGTATTATAAATTTACGTTTTTCAAGTTCTTCAGAAAATTATTTTTGAAACTCTGTAATATTTCACTGTAATATTTTTTATGTTATAGGTATAGACAATTTTCATTTTCTATATTTAATTGATTATAATGAGCCTATAAATTTCGTTTTTAACTTACTATTTGAGTTTCATAGATAATATTAATAGATATTAGTATAGAAAGTCGATTTTGGACAAAAAAACTGAATTCTGAGCCACCAATAAGTATTATGTTTTGAATAATAAACATGATATGAAATATGTAATACAAAATATTCAGAATTCAACAAAACATCATATTATACGATAGGTCTAATATTAAGAGTTAAGTAAATTGAGTATTTTACCTTGTAGGTATTATCATTTATTATTAAAGCTATTATTTTATTTTAATTCTCTTTTTTCGCCTATCAATATGACTTTTCGACAAAATTTGTACCATTCGTAGATCGTATACTGATATTCACGGACGTCAACAGCACGTGCACTGATTATTATCCGCGTAGTAATAGGTGTGACTGTATGAATATACACTGTACGATCGCATAGATGACGATATGGTGGTGTAAAGTTTCTCAAACATTCTATGATATTAGAGTCGGTTCACAGTTGGGATAATGAATTTTTTGTTTCTGAAACGTTTTCCACTCATAATGTACCATAAACAATAATAGACGGTGGACACTAAGCCGACATCACAAAATCAGTTGCCATGTTTTCGGATGCGATGTTATCATTATTTATATCATAATATTATACATTATCAGTACTATCCTATGCTACTTATCATTGATAGCTCAGAACATCATGGTATGAACCATTTATTTGTTCAGAACCTATTATTCTGTGGTATAAACAACGATAAAATCGCATCCGAAAACATGACTACTGATTTTACCGCCGTCCTATGCTGCCTGTGTAAATTATTATCAGTGACCATTCTACTTCTTTTATTCTGTAACAATAATTCGAGTTTATAAACTTCAATTATATATTTCGTGGTGGCGATGACGATAATTTTATTTCGGATGTGCCTATATTAAAAAATATATATAGAGAGAAAACAAATATTAAATATGAAAATAAAAAGTCTAAAATGACTAAAATATGCAACAAAAAGTTAAAAAATGAGAAATATGCCCTAAAGATAAAAAACTCCAAAATATGCATTTATATGCAAATTAAAATTACACAGCTTGCTTCGTTCAAACATACAACGTATTTATTTCTTACTCTGCTATTTTTGTGACAGTGTTAACAAAATATGCAAATTCTACATGTCCTCTTATATCTTGTATAGTACAACATCGATAGTCAGGATGAATTCAGACCGAGTATCGGATTACTGGAGGTTTTTCAAGATTCTAGCCAACCTCTACTAGCAGTGTAACCATCTTCCTGCTTTGTGATTTCACGGTGAAATAAACGTGCTCTTTCGCAAATTATTTCACCACTTATCGAAACGTGTAGTTTTCGCTGTTGCATAAACCATATAAATAATAAAGCATTTTCGAGAACAAGATTTTCGGGGTGTTTTAAAGTTTTACGTGTGCATGGACCACGTTCAGTTGTGCTGACAAACTTCATAATTTTGTCTTTGTGTTTCTTTATGTCACCAACAGTCGATTCCGGACTTCTCAGCAATCGTGTCATGGTTCTGACCATTTTCTATTAACTTAATTATTTTAACTTTTTGATCTAAAGATAAACAGTTACGTGTTTACGAGGAGCCATTGTAACAAACAATTCTTTCTCGACAAGAAAGAAGTGAACGAAATGACGATCGACTTATCACTAGAAACAGTAGGTAATTTAAATGACGAAATTGTTTTCGACGATAACAGTATTTTATAGATTAATTGGGTTCCGGAAATTCCGAACCAAGTACATTGTATTTACGAACAAATGGATTTATATGCCGTCCGATTTCACCGGATTATCGGGGTTTTACTGTATATTATCAATGGTACACTATGTTCCAAGTACATAATAATAATACATATTACAAATAAATATAGTTACAGTATGTACAATGTGAGTTCTAGATAGTAGGAATCGGTGAACTCGCGTGTATTAAAATAACTATATAATATCATAGGGATTCCCAATAGCCAATATTCGCATTTTATCATAAAAGCGATAAACGTTAATTTATACATTTGGACATACCTAATAAAAACACAATGCATTAATGCGGCGGCAATGTACAATATATGCACATTAGGCATCAGTGGCGTAGTCAGGATTTAAGTAAGGGGGGGCCCAATAAATACCATAATTAAAATAACATTTTTGTTTTTTATTATATTTAAAAAGTAATATTAGCATTATTAAAATATTTACTGATTACTAGAATGCTTAGGTTACATAATAATTAATAACTAATAAATTATAGTAAGTAAATAATATGTAATAAATATAATGTTAATATTTAAATAAAAAAAACTGAAAAATAAACTTATCAACTAGGCGAAATATAATTTGTTTATTGTGTCCAATCTAACATTTGCATCCTTCTGGGAGATCTTTTAGAAAATTCCAACAAAATATCTTTCTCTATATTGTTATAGTTTAACTCATCTTTATTTATGTTAGCTAACGCCAAGCTTAACT
>JAIPRL010010367.1:0-15657 GCA_025469235.1 Pemphigus obesinymphae
AAAATTATTTATTTTCCAAAAATATAAAAAATTAAAAATACCTTTATTCTGTATGTTATATAATAATCTTCCCGTAATATAAATTGAGGAATACATTAGATTTCCCGCCAATAAACAATTCATAGGTAATTACTAATTTAGGCAATGAGTAATTTTAATTTGTTAGAATTTTGAAGAAAATAGTAGGTATTTACTAATTAAACATTTTTATGAACCTATTTGTTGTTAATTTTAATAATAATTATTATAAATACATTGTAGTATTTTCAATAATATTATGTTAATGATTTTTAAATATTTAATTAAAAATAGCAATATTTCCAAAAAAATAATGGATATTAAATTTTACCTGTATATCTCAAATTGTATATTGACTTGTATAAAAAAAATAACATAACTTGAGTTAATCAGTAATTTTTTTTAACTTAACTTAATCGTTAAGAAAAGAAATACCTATTAATTTAACTGAACCTAGTTAAAAAAAAAATCATTAACTTGCCCAGCATTGAATTATAATGTATACTGAGTAGGTTTAAAATGTAGAATTTTTTTTTTTTTTTTTTTATTTCAATACATTTAATGTTAAAATATAAGATAGTAGGAAATAATAAGTACATATTATACTTTATATTGATTCCGAAATATGGTCAGCACATATTATTAGACAACTAAATTTTAACTAAGTAACTATAATTACGGTCAAAGCTCTTTTGGGCGGTCGCGTTGAAATAAAAGCTGTTTTTTTGATCCTTTTGGGTAACCGTTATGTCATTTCACTGTGAATCGATCTATATATAATACATATATAATTTTAAACGGTTTATAACGCCAAGTTCGGACTACGGTTAAATTTCGGGATAGTTGATTTATACTAGTTTAGTTTTTCGAGCTGGAAACAAACAGAACTTATACTCGCCGTATATCTATTTAAAATTAATCATCCGCGGACCTTTTGTAGTGCGCAGATAAGACCATTATCATATTATAATTTGCTTATGGAAATTTCGTCTTAATTGCTCGGTGAATGAATAGATTAACTGCGAAGACATCCGATTGTGGACCAGATATCTTATATAGCCCAGCACCTATATATATATATATATATAGTTACTATCACTAAACAGAGATTTAGTGCACCAATAAAGTACCACTGAAATATTTAACGATAAATAATTGGTATAATATAGATTTCATATATATTTATTATGTTAAACAATGGTATAATTTATATATATGAAAACATAATATATAATTTTTTAATTTATGAATTAAATAAGTATTATTATATTCTATCAAACGAGGAAATGTAGAAAAAATCTTCGTACGGTTTTGAGAGAAAGTAACTACAAATTGAAAAACTCATAATTACATATTTTGTCGTATACTATACATTTGCCTACTCGACCCGAGTTTGCTGCGTAAGTGGTTACGAAATATTTTTCCGAGTACACCAGACGGGCGTCCCCGTTCGAAATAAACAAATGAGTTTACTTGCAGTTTTGACATAAACAAGACGTAAAATTGTTTTCGAAAAACTACAGGAATCGTTTTACGACCGTTTAAGAGCGTTCGAGGGCAATGAGTATTTTACATATTTTACACAATATACGATAGAATATTATATACTATTTACACGTTTACTAAAGGGTAGTCCTTGAGTATATAGATGTTTTTTTTGGGGGGGGGAGGGGGGTAAAACTTTAAAAAGAATATTGTGAAATTATACTAAATATACAGTGCTTTATGCAATGAAATAAAGAGATTTGATAATTATTGAAAATGGTGGCAAAATATAATTAAAACGTTTTTAACAGATTTGTGGTTTTTGAGTTTTCCGTAAATTTTAAATAAAATATATCTATATCAAACCCTAACAAAAATACTCTAAGTATAAAATATAGGTATACAAAATTTTTATGTATGCAGTATTTTCCTCTTGTGAATGCTTTTTTGAAAGAAATTGACAATATCATCAAAGAGATACTAATATTCAATAAAATATATTTTACATAAGGTTAACAACTTCTTGTAAAAAAAAATAATAATAATAATAATAAATCAATAAAAGTGGTGAAATCATTTATTAACTTAGTAAACCAATTTTAATATACTATTTCATAGATAATGAAAAATTTGTGTATTTCATTAATTTTAAGATTGTTGACTTTATACTTGGTCGGACTCATATTGAACTATAGTGAAAATATTGTCATGAGTAAAAAACGGACTTATTTACACAATAAAACCATAAAAATATACATTTAAAATGTACAAATATGCATTAAACATGTAAAATAAAATTGGTGTTATTTTAACAAAAATTATATAAATCGTGTACATTTTATGTCGGATTTATTATACACTAGAAAGTTGTTACTCGTGATTTAAAAATATTTAGTATTCATAAACATAATTGCACACATTTTTACTTTTATGACTAGAAATAATATCACTTGAAAATACAAGGTAAAAACAAAAATATGCACTAAAAAATGACAAACATGCGAAATAAAATTGTTGTTGTTTTAATAAGAATGATAAAAATCCTGTACATTTCTTATAAAATTTTAAAAAGCTTATTCTGCATTGCATTGCATGGAATGAAAATTGAAAGCGAATCTTTCAACCATTGTTACTAGGGTTCAGGTCGAGTCGTATTTCTCGGAGTTTGAGGTAAGGTCACTTGGTTGGTTTAGTTATGTTCCAAAATGTGTGTTGGGCGAGTGTCAATCCGTTCGTCCGCCGTTGTTGCGAGGCCAAAGGATAGCAGATGTTTGTGATTCGATATTATTGTTCAATGAAACATATTGTGTGCTGCATTGACAACCAGTGCCGATCGGAGGTGAGGGCACCCCATGTCGGACTACCATAAGTTAGCACTGTATTGATGTAAATTTGTATGATCTTAAGTTTTGTTCTGGTAGCTATTAGAGTATGCTAGGACAACATAGGATACAGTGAAACTCGAGCTTTATTGTAGGTGTCTTGGATATATTGTGTATATTTTAGACTGATCGCCTCCATTTGATGCTGTGACTGTTTCCTTGGATTGGTTTTACATTTGCACAAGACTTATCACCGGAGAGTACGGCTATGGATTTTGAATGGTTGATCGCGATTCTCCAGTCTATGAGTCATGTAATAGTGATGTCAAGATGGGATTGAAGTAGATTGGCAGGATAGTGCTGGCTCATGCTGGAGTAGAAGAACATTGCGTCATCCATGAAAATATTGGTTTTAATCCTTAAGAAGGATAGAATGTCATTATTATATATGACGAATAGGATTGGTGAGACGCAGGAACGTTAAGGTACCTCGGCTAAGATTGTTTGTGATGTGGATCGTTTATCTTCGGAGATTACCTACGCTGCACAATCTGTTAGTCAGAATATCTTTGAGAATAATTACCAGTTGAATTGGTATATTTGCTTGTACCATTTTTGACAGTAATCTAGATGCCACACCTTATCAAAGGCTTTTTCATAATCGAGAATCACTACCGCAATGCATTCTTTCCTGTTTTCTGAGTTTACCAGATTTTCAATAGGCCCTGTGAGTCGTAAGTTAGTGGAGTATCCCTGTTGAATGACAAATTGATTCAGTCTAATTTGGTTGCCTATAGATTTCTTCAATTGGGTAATGAGGAGTAAACAATTTTACAATTGTGTTCAGAAGAAAAAGTGGTCTATGATTGCTTGGAATTTTTAGATAGTTTCCCGGTTTTGGGATCATGACAACGTTGACAAGTTTCAACAAAGTTTGAAAATATTGAAGCCTAAGGCAGGTGTTGTAAATTTTTGTGAGGTTTAGTCAGGGCCGGCTCAAGGTTTAGGCGAGCTAGGCGCCCGCCTAGAGCGGCACTTTCGTAGGGCGGCATTTTTTGCACTTATTTGAAGATGTGTGAGTAATTACGTTTTCAAGAAAGTTTAAGAAGGTTCTGGTAGAAAATTTATACGAAAGAGGATACGCGAATTCTAGAAAAAGTGTATGGCTTTTTATATTTTTGAAGCGGCAAAATGTGATTTGGCCTAGTGCACTATTTTTACTTGAGCCGGTTCTGGTTATAGTTCCGTTCTTTTTGATGAGTTTCTAATGGCTATGTTGGAGTTTCGGCCAGGGCTGGGAGCTTTTTTCTTAAGCAGCGTTTTTATACCTTTCTGTACTTCTTGGGGGAAATTGGTTGGATACTCCGAGGGTGGGATAGGCTAAAATGTTGCTCATTCTAATAAATATATGTATTTAAATATTTAAATATAAATCCGTTCCCTAGTCATGAGCTATCTACTATAAACGTAACTTTTGCAATAAATATTTTTATTATACCCATATAACCAATAAAATCTTAATATACCTATAATTAATACGATAGATTATTAATATTGCCTACGCCACTGACGTAAGTGATATAGATGATGAATAGGTTAACATTCATTTATAGAAATACTACAGGATAATGATAGTTTTAAATTATAATATTAAAATATTAATTTGTTAGATTTTTAATTTTCAATTAATGAATTAACTTTACATTTTAATGTCGTTTATTCCTTATAGTTTGATAACGAATGATAAAATACTACTGCTTATTAATAATAATAATAATTATTCAATTTTTGATTTCGAAAACTCCAACCAAATTTATAAAATCATTGGAAATAGTAAATACACTTCCTATAAAAATATTTGAAGATCAAATTTTCATCCAAAAAATAGATATACACGTGAAAGAATTAGACCATGACATCAAGTCATCAGGTCGAAAAATGGTTCAAAAAAAAAAAAAATATAAAATAATAAACATCATTGTAAAACGAAGAAATCCAGCTTTGAGACAATATGATCGATTTCATATTGTAGCAACCTTTAACGGAAACATTGTGAAAACATTTCACCACAACATTATACATATATGAGTTTTTATGACGTTATTGTTACGCTTTTATGTTATATTGTCATTAACATTCCATCTCTAGTTATTTTTGTTTATAAATTCCATCTATAAAAATATATTATATTTATATGGCGTTATATTCTATTTTTTGGGGTTTTTTTTTTTTTTACCAAAAAGTACCCTTGGACTACCCCCCCCCCCCAACCATCCCATAAATACGCCACTGAAACTGATGACGATCACTTGTTCAAGAAAATTTGTTTCCGTTTGCGAGCAAATTTTTCAATAAGTGCCACATAATATACTTATATACGCCCATAATTTGTGTAACGCACATTGCGTATAAATATATAATATGACTTTTTTTTTTTATCGTTTTAAATTCGGGTCATAATTTATGTATTTATTTTTTTTTCTCCGCACTCGAAACATAACAATTATAATAAAAGGTTACCTACTCCGGTACGGTGCACACGCGACGCTAGTTAGATGACCATAATGTATATTACATAATATCATACGGAAAAGACAAACGGCAATATTTTAACAAAGATTAGCCATAATCTCGCGTATTATACGATGATAATATGTGTGTATGTACACGCGCGGGCTTTAAGACGGATTATTTCGATGCTTAACAATACATATAGTGTTTTGCTAGTTACTAGTGTGTAAAATAAGTATACACACAAGCGTATAATGTATGCGTATAATATATATATATATATATATATATACATATGTATATGTATAATGTTAAATATACGGAGATAAGTACGACAAAACTTCCAAGCATTCCGTACACACAATATGATGTCCCGCTCGTTGGTCGCAGCAATGGCCCATTTGCATACGGCGTTAAGTCGAACCAAACACGACATTGTTAAAACGAATATACAACATGCATAAAATAGATAAATAGGTTCACGCACGCGGTAAGTGTATAATATTATTATCAAATGTACGTGATAATAGTATATATATATATGTACCTAAGTGGCCATATGATCTATTAATTATAAGTAGACACTGCCGTATAAAAACCACCTAAACACAATCAATCGATATCGATACGAATATTCCGTTGTATTATAGATATTCGGTATAAAATACGAATAGCCGGTTATACAATTTCAAATGGCGAAATGTCCAATCACTAATGAATGATGAAGACAATACCTATCCGTCAATATATTAACCAATTACAAATAATATAACTGACTTACATATTTCAATCGCTGTTAATAGGGAGCTTCACCGTTTTACAAAATAATGAAGGAGTACGATCAAATCAAGGCTGGACATTAACGAGTTAAAAGTTAAAATTCGGTTAGAAAGTTAAGTTAATTTTAATTAAGTTACTTAACACGTTACTTTTTTTTTCAGATTAAATTTTAACTTAATAAGTTACATTTTAATGTTAAAATGAACGTGTTAACTTCAAGTTAACTTTATACAAAAGTAGGTATCATGGCAGTTAGGAGTTATTTTCTGATTTCTTATTTATTTCTTATATAAATGACGTGTTGTATTTTTATTTTTACAGGTATCTATACACTTTTTAAGGCAGAAGAAGTCCCCAATAGTTTTTTTTTTTTTGGGCGTAAAGAGCGTAACTGTCATTTTTTACTTTTTAACCATATATGTATATCGACTTTTTTTTCCTAATTAAGAAATTTTAACTTTTAACTAAATTAAGTTACTTTTTTTTTCAAAGTTAACTTTTAACTTTAAAAGTTAATCAAAATCTACGAGTAACTTTTAACTTAACTTAGATTATATTATTTTCAATCAATTTAACTTAACGAGTTAAAAAATATAGTTAACCAAGGCCCAGGCTTGGATTAAATATTAATTGCAATAAATAATTATATAGACAGGTATAACTTTGCAATATAACAATTACCTAACCTTGGGTTCTGGTTCTATTTGTATTGGTCGATACGTGGATCTAACATTGTCCAAAAATTTTACCATCAATCTGGGGGCCTATTCTTGAATCATACGGACGCGATCCGTATACGGAAAACGTCATTTCCCCATAAGTTTTCACATGATTCGTCTTCTCGACTCGAAATATTTCCGTGTACGGAACTGTTCGGTCATGTGGAAAACTTACGTATGATCGTTACGGATGGGGGTACACCGCGTGGAAACCGATTTCCGTAGGTATGATAAATGAATTATCACATAGGTAGGATTTTATCAATGTTAAATGTCATTTTATTAAAAATCTAAGTCATAATTATTACTAAAATAACTATATTATATTTATATAGTAATTACATTATACAATTATATTAGTTTTATTTTTAAGTAGGTATAATAATGATTATAGTAAAGGAATAATAATATTTGAGATTACAGAACAACTGAATAATAATGGAAATCCACTAACCCATATAACTTAAATGTGGTGAACTTCAAAACATATTACTTACGTTATCATACATATTAAAAATCTATATTTACTATATATTTATCAAAAAAGTTTTGAAATAAATATTATATTGCGGATAGGTAATAGGTATACTAACCCTGTACTCACCAGTTATTATTATGATTATTTTAAATTATTATCGTACGTAAGCAACATTTTTTATTTTTTTTAAATTATATATATATATATATATATATATTGGAATAAATATATAAAATTAAATATACGTTTTAATTCGGAGTAATTTAGTTAAATACTTTAATATAATATAATATATTATCTGTACGAAAATTTGCAAAACTATTTAATATACTTGCATAATATATAATGCATACATTTGTAGTTGTGGGAGATCAGTGTAAAGAACTACATTGGCCGAAAAATAATTTATAGTACCTAATAGTCAAAATCAGGCCAATAATTTTTCAATATGCAAAAACCCTGCACGAAATAATTATTTTTTCTCAATTAATCTTGTGTTATTGTCCCGAAAAATATTTTTCCGGTCCGAGTGAGTTTATAGAGGCTACACCTATGTATATGCTATAACGTTATAAATTTATATCACATTTATTAATTTGAATATATTGAAAGAATGTTGTCTACCTATCGTATTTTAGTTTCGTGTTGGTACTTTATATAGGTCATCTTTGATTTTCCCTGCAGCTTTATTTTATTAGATAAAATTATCAAAAATTTGTGAAAATACGTGTGCATGAATATTAATTATGGTTATTACCTCATAGTTATAGTAACTTGAATTTTGCACAGAGTATATATTTTAGTATAAGTATTTTATTAATATTATACATTTTCTACGTTTTTTTTAACAACTTTAGGCTACTACAGGCTACTTACAAGTTTTGATATTTGTATTTCAGTAAACTTTAAAATTGTATCTATTCTTAGGTTTACAAACCAGTAACTTTGTTAAAATTAACGTACGTTTCTTTAACAGTATTACTAAATTTATAAAATCTTTAAAACTTGTTGTTGCGTTAGATTATATACTGATTATATTGATTATAGAAATTATATACTAATAGTTACTTATACATATTACCAAGGATGAGCAAAGTTAATGAAAAATTAACTGGATAAAGTTAAGTTTATAAGAACAATATTTTAAATAGTTACAAGTTAAAAGTTAACGAACTAATGACTTAACTAGTTAATGTTAAAAGTTAATACCAGATTACAGTTAATTTAACTCAGTTAATCAAGAAGTTAATGAATTGAAATTGATTTTTTTATTTTTTATTTTTATTGATAAATTTTTAATTTTGTATATACAAATTATTATTATACTCATGAACAATACAATATTAAATCTAGTATTGAAATATTAATTATTTTTTATTTATTTTATTTAACTAAATGTAGATTCTGTATGAAACACAGAAATAGAATAATTACTTATTTTTATGGAAGTGATTGCGTTAAAAATGATATTGTAATTTTATGTTTATCACAACTTACTATATTATCACTATTATTTATTATGAATATTCAAAGTCCAAATAAATATTATATTGAAGTTAAATTATAATATCTTTTCAGTTGATACTTATTGATAATACGATTTGTACCTATACCTATTTATAAATACACCATAATGTGGTACGCTATTATAATATAATACCTATATATAGTACCTATTATATAATACGACATATATATTGTACAATATACATATTAGGTACCTTCACAAAATTGAAAATCAAAATTCACATATTATATCATAATAAAGAACATAATATTATTATTATAAAATATTTAAAAAATGTATTACTTACTTAACTTGATTTTGTATAAAAAATATTAACTAGATAGGTACCTAATAATTTATTCATAGCTACATAATCTGATAAATTTACAGATTAAAAAATATTCTAGTTAAGTTAACACGTTGACACCAATTTAACTTTTTAACTTAACTTTACTTGTCAAGTAGTTGATGCCCATAATTGTATATTATACATTTAAACTTAACTTGCTCTATGTTATTTTAATAAAAAAAAAAAAAATATGTACCAGTAACTTCAATTACAATACATTTTCTCTAATTTTTCACATTTACTTATCTATGTATTTTTTTTTTGTGTTAAATACTCTTATTATTACATTAATATTAATTATTTATATTATATTTCACTACAGTACTATGTTTTTTACTAAATTTACTAAACTAAAATAAAATAAAAATAAACATCCACTGATACAGTGCATAAAATGTTTTTTTTTTTTTTTTTTAATTGTATATTATAATAGTTGATACATTCATTTTCCATATTTAAATTTTAATTGCATTCACCTACCTATATATGCTTGATGTTATTATTTTTTTTTAAATGAAATATATTTTTGTTTATTATTGGACCGTGAATTTACGGTAAAAGGGTGGCACAGTGTATATTTTTTCGTAAAGCTCCTTATTTTATACTCGGCTGAATATCCCATTATTTTTTCAAATTTAAGTACTGTATATTAAGTATATTCTAATTTGGAATTTTTGCACCCACCGTTCTTCTGTTAAAACTCTAAATCCTTGCACGTAAAGGTTTGTACCACCACATATCTGTATAATATTATGATAATATGTGAAAGGGGAAATAAAAATTTAAAGTCTGGATTCCCGAGTGCAGTGTAATTGTATGTATGTATGTATGTATGTATGTACGTATAGTTGTTGACCTGGACGACCCCAAATAGTTAGGAGAGAAGGCAAGGGAGAAGACGAAAGTGGTAAAACGTAAAATTATTTTGAAAAACTTACGATGGACGATCAATTTCATTATTTGAATCGATTCAAAATTGGTTTAAATCAGAAAATAAAAACAAAAAAAATGTCTGAAGCACGATATCTGGAATAAATAATTATACAGCCTACAGGTATACGTACACTATATAGTTTAAAATATTCAATTGGTTTGCACATATTATGTATATAATATATATATTATACGGAATAATGTATGCGTATTCGAACAGAAGCTGTTTCCTCTGCGGTGTATTTTTTGTGCAAAACCGTATGCCTCTACCTACTTATGAGTTCGTCTTGAAAAAATACGCAATATTAAAACATGAATTTTTTTTCATCGTATATATAATATTGTATACTCGTATATTACAAAGGAAATTAATTGGATGAATTAATAATTGTTTCCCCCCCCCCCCCGCGCAATCATTTATAACGTATATATAGGTAGTGATTTTTGACTTGATGCGATGCAATAAATTCGATTTGATGGAATGCTGTAAAATCCTGACAACCGATTTCTAAAACGGCGGACACTGCACGCTCCGTTCGATAAATACGTGATGGGACTCGATAATTAGTTTTAAGACAAAGACACGGCAAAATATAAATTAAGCATGAAATAAAAATAAATAAACGAACCAGTCATACCTAAATATATATATATATATAGCCGTTTTAGAGTTTATAAAAGATTTACGAGTATTGTCTAAAAAATATATATATTATTACAATATTATTGCGTTCGTGTAACGGGTAATCTGCAGGACTGACTGACGGTGAATATCGAGTTCAGAGTATCCAACGTGAAAACGACAGTAAAATTTGTAAAAATCGTAATCGCGCAAAACAAATCAAGTACGTAATATAGCCATTATAGGAATACCTACTATATGACGTATGAGTACTCGGAAACAATTCGAATTTAAAAAAAAATAATATATCAGCCGACGTCATATATTCTCGGGCGTAAATAACGCGTATACGCGTCCGACACTATGTGGACGCATGTTGTTTTACGACAGTATTAAAGGTGAAATTTACAAATTTACAATGTAACGATTTACTTACTGACTTACTGATGTCGTCCCAGTGAACACTAGCTACGAGAATACGTATACCTATAGTATATATATATAGTTTCTACACCGTTTTCAAAGACGAATAATTGACCGGAAAAAATAAGACCCTGGAAAAATTGAAATTTATACTTTGATCGAAATGCGATAAATTTATGATGGACTGATGTTATCCAGTTTTCGAAAAAAAAAAAAAAAAAAAACATAAATGTTTAAAACCATAACTATATCATTTATAACGTGTATTTATATAGTAGGGCATGCGTATAATCAGTGCATGTGATAACTTTTGCATTTTTTACAAAGCTTAAGAACTACGTTATTCGTAACTATACATTTTAAAACAGAAAATAACAATAAGTAAACGTAACGTTAAAATATGGATGTTGATAGTATTCAAAATGATCTATAGACTATAAGTTTTGATAATATTTCGTAATCGTGTATCTATATATTTATATTTTGCTTTAAATTAAGAGGATGCTACACACTCATTGTGTCCGTATTAAAAGCCGTTCACACTCTATAATTACAACTTCTCTCTTAATCTAGTAACCCGAGAGTCAACATTCATACAAAATATGAAAGATAAGTATATTTACTGTGCCGTAGCCTGGTTTTTTTAGTTAACATTTTTTTTTTTTTTATGCTTTTTTAATTTTAAAATTTTTTTCAATCGCAGATTTTAAGCTTTCACGAAAAAAAAAACAAATTGAAAAAATCCACGCTACAGCATAGTAAATATTCTCGACTTTCATATTTTGTATACATTTTGACTGCAATTATACAGAATAAAGCTATAGTTTTAGAGCGTGAACGTGATTTTTAACAAATGTCGTGATAACACAACAAAAAAAAATTGGTACTGACACATGACTATTTTTATAATTAGATAATATTAAATTGTTGGATTTTTTTTTTTAATTTCATAAAAATTGCCTATACAAAAGCTTTTAAAAATCGGATGTGTAGCGTTCTCTTAAGAAGTTTATTCTTATATAGTCACAGAAAATAATATAATTATATTATATAAAAATTGTATATTATTATCAGTTTATTTATATTTTTATAACCACTGATTATATACAATAATGCCGACTACCGCGTACTCGTATATATAGTAAATTAAATATACCTACCTTTTAAACACCAAAGTCAAATAATTTCAGTTTTTTATTTGTCACTAAATACTGATCGTATCATAGAATAGAGAGCTGATGGTAACTGTGTTTTGCAAACTTTTATTATGTTGTACTTATGTGTTTTTATTTATTTGTCTTTACTTTATATTTAGTTACTAAATTGTCAGTTATTTGGAATACTTCTTAAATTTATTTTTCCTACTCGTAATAAGTATTCTTAATTTAAACAAATTTACTTTTAAATTTTTATAAAACAAATTCTTCTTCATCTTCTTTGTCTCCTCCTCCAACTATTTGAAGTTGATCTTCCTAGTCTCAAATTTCCACTTAACTTACTCCCTTCAATCACATCAGCCCTCTTAATATATCTTTCCATCACATCCAACCCTTTCTTTTTTGATGAACTTCTTCCATTCTTTTCATCTACATACATAAAATAGTTTATTCTATAAACAATATTATGACTATTAATCTTTGTAACTAGAGTTCACTTATATTCAAATATAATTTTTTGACGATGTGCTGCTATAGATTTATATTTAATATATTTACCTACCGGCTAACTACGACTTATTGTCTATATAATAAACACTAATTAAACAAAGTTTAATGAAAAAAACCGTTAAATGTAAATGTTTAAACGTTAAACAGAAAAAAAAAATAAATAACGCTTAAATAATTAATAACGATAAACGTAAATATTTAATACCTTTAAAAATTAGTAGATGTCATTAAACATAAAAAACTTTAAATTTTAAATATGCAATAATGTTAAACAATTTATCTTTTGGAATTTAAACCCTAATTTTTTATTTATATTTTTTCGATTATTGGTGATAAAATAATTATTTAGAAGTTTAATATTTCTGCCTATAGCTAGAGCTATGTAGATTTCTAGTCTCTATATGTAGGCCACGGAACTTATAATTGGATTAAGTGATTTTTATCTTCCACATGTTATATTAATATGGTTCCAAACAAGAATTAGTACTTCTTTTTTTTTTTTTTAACAAAAATAGATTATATTCTTATTTTTTATGAAATAAAAATTTCAAATTTTCAACCAATCAATCTGATAAATATTATGTTCATTACACTCCCATCATACATATCATGAACAATTGAGATTTTGTCGAACATTATATTCCAAAAATTAGTATATAAATCTTGTTCTAATATACTTAATATCTTTCTATACGTGTTTGTGTGCTCGTTTAGTCCATTTAAATTAGGTCAATATGGTATAAGCGTCTATGCTAGTGAACACTGTTTAATCCAGTAAACTATATCTCAGGAGAGGCATTCGCACCCTGTGGTTTATTGTATCTACCCTTTATACCATTAATATATACACTACTAAAATTATATTGTTAGTAATTAATAATTAGTAATGATATAAACTGTTAGAATTTATACAAATATCAAGTATATGGTATATACTTTGATGAAAAGTTATAAGATGTATCAAATTTCATTGTAAAATTATGTAGCAGAATAGTTGGGAATTTAAACATACAATACTCAATAGACAAGTAATTTTGATAGAACTGAAACTAAAAATTATAAGTAAATACTATTTCGACATACCCATTTTGAGTATAGCCCATCACTGATTACCTGTGTATATGCTATTCACTGTGCAACGTGCATATATAAATATAGGTAATCAGTAAATACCCAGTTGTCACCCGTGAATGAAAAGGTTCTATGTAGTAATTTTTCGAAAACACTTTTTATTAGATATTGTACCTATAGTAAAAAACGGCGATTTTTTAAGCTTATATTGAAGTTTCAAACTTCATTATTGAATGAAATAGTTAGTATGAAAAAGTTGTATGATGTGAAAAGTACATTTTTTTTACTTCATACACATGTATAAATAGAACTTTTTAAAAGTGAAATAATATTGAGAAAAAAAAGGATCTATAATAAATACTGTGTGTACTTCTAGACAATAAAATTGTATATGATACGATAATATATTATTATGATCACTCCGATTTCAATGATAACGTTTTCCGAATTCTCGACTTTATACGTACGTATATATAAACGTACAAATTAGCAATGCAGGGTGTTATCGAGTTAATAAGTTAAAAGTTAAGTTAGTTTACATTTTTTATATTTGATTTTTGTTAATTTAACTTATTAACTTTATTTTTTTTTTTTGGTTATATTAACATTTAAATAACGAGTTACTTTTAATTAAAACTCAGTTATTTTTTAAATAATTTATACATTTTGATTTCATATGAGTCTGTTGTAAAAATGGTTGAATCAAAATAATGTGGTTTTTGTCGTTTCCAATAGGTTGGTAATATTATTATATTAGAAAAATTATTTATATCCAGAAAATACAAATAAAACAAGAATACCTAAATACCTATATTCCATGTAATAATCTCCCGTATTATTAATTATTATGCTATTTTTATTATTATACTTAATATTAGGAATATATTAGATTTCCCAAAAATAAACAATATTTAAGTATAGGTTCTAATTTACAATGATCAATTTCTACTTGTTAAAATTGTTAAGAAAAGAGTAAGTAGGTATACATTTTTAAGAAACTATTTGTTGGTAATTTTAATAATTATTATTATAAATACATTGTACTATTTTTAATAATATTGTGTTAATGATTTTTAAAAATGTTAAAATGCTTACAGTTAAAAAATAATAGTATTTCCGAAAAAAAATAATGGGTACCTACCTATATATAATTATACCTATATTTCTCAAATGTTGTATTGACTCATAAAAAAAAAATTAACTTAACTTAATCGTTAAGAAAAAATCAACTATTAACTTTAAACTTTACTATTTTTTTCTATTACCTTAAATTAACAAGTTAAAAAAAAAATCATTAACTTGTCGGGTATTGGAAATTAGTAATAATTACTTTTAGATTCTGAGCGTAGCGAGGAAGCTTATGGTTTTACAATGATATTTATTTTTTTTTTCTGTAAACACTTTTTTTACCAGAAGGAGTGCTCCAATCTTTACACTCATACCCGATTTCCGGTAGCAAATTGCATCTAGTTGGTACTTTTAAGAGGTCATTTTTCGATTTTCATAATAGTTTTTTAATGCGTAAGCTAAAAAGGTAAAACTACCAAAAAATTACGAAAAATACGATTTTGTAAAATCGAGAATTTTAATTTCGTCGTAATTTCAAAAATAATGACTTTATAATCTTCAAATTTTTACCGAATATTTAATTTAGTAATATTTTTACGTTGATTAAGTTCTTTTAATTTTTTTGAAATTTTGGGCTATTTATAGACATTTTTAATTTTCGAGTTTTTTAAGTCCTAAATGGGGTAATTTTCGGTTTTATGTTC
>JAIPRL010010368.1:0-15654 GCA_025469235.1 Pemphigus obesinymphae
CTATAACAAGTAATTCAGTAATAGCTTTTACCGATGTTCGTTTTTTAATTTCTTCTTTAAAACAAGATCTGAACGATAAAATTTGACCAGTAAGAGCATTAGATAAATCAGAATCATAATATTCTACGAATTTATTAGCGGAGTTATAAATTTGTTCATCAGTGAAATTAATCAACGAATTCGGTTGAACAACTTCAAATATTTTCAATAAATCATTTAAACTGGTAAAACGTTCTTTTAATTGTATTATAGCATTATCCAATATTAAATAAAATATATTGATTTTAAAATGTTCTTCTGCTGAAGTAAAACAATAATGTTGGAGGATTTCATCGTAAAATCGTTTTACTCGTCGGTTTCTTTTTTCTTGAAATTTTTGCGGTACACCCCATTTTTTTTGCAAAATAATGGCACCAATATTTGGTTCAACATTTTTAGTGTTAATAGTATCAAGACTAGATGTTCGTGTACTTACAGTTGGTGTTGCTTGAAAAATGCGTCAATTTTCATCGTCCGTTTAATAGATTCTTCTCTTTGTTTTTTTATTTTGCGTTTCGCAGTATCACTGGTCAATTTTGATGCCATTATAATTATAATTTATAAAATACAATATTTAATTTCGTTTGTCGTATACTATTTTGTATCGACTCTGAATAAAACACACGACTACACGAGACTACGAGAGTCAAAATAATACAACTATGTAGCGATAATATTTTAGCCGTGTATGTGTATATGTATAATATATATATCTGTGAGAAAGTCCGATAAGCGACAAGGCGATAACAAAAAACCACGGCAAGAGGACGGCAATAAATAACGTTTAGTCATCATAAATTGTTATTTGTTTTGCAGAAGTTAAGATAATCAAATTTGATACAATATTTATGACAATGATGTATTGATATCAGATTGAGAAAAGGAGAACTATGTGAAATTGTGAACAATCTTTTTACTTTTTCTTAAATAACTGAATTTTTTTCTGGGACGTTGAGTAATAATGGGCCCCTCTAACCAAGGGCCCATGGCATTTGTACACATCGCACACATGTATGACACGCCACTGCGTGATGTGTCCTAAATATTTTTTCATCAAGCCATTTTTTCATGATTGGTGAATGCCGTGATAACAACTGAACGATCTGATAAAAATTACTATTTTCTTCATTCTCACCTTCACCTCTATACGCCAATCCTTGACGTGCTAAAGTCCACGTGATATCAATTAACATTGCAATCACTTTTTGATGAAAATGTTTTTGATACTCTATATTTATAGCATTTAGACGATTTGATTTATTTAAAATACAATCTATATGATTAGAATTATTTAAAAAGTGGCTAAAATTCTATGTAGGTACCTATTCAAATTTGAATCTAAGCATAAACATGTATGTTTTACTTTGATAAAGAAAAAACAATTAATTAATATTACTAAGATTTTACTTTTCACTGTCTATTTGTGTTCGGGCATTCTTTTGTTTAGTTATAGCAGCTGCAGCTGTAAATGGATTTTCGGGTGCTCCAAAATGCTGGACCAAAACTTTTTTACCGGCATGTTCTTTAATTTCATGTCTCCTCTTATAATCATCATCAAATACACTACCGCAAGTTAAACACTTAACTTTTGTTCTTTTTATTTTTTTATTTTTATCCATCTCTAAATTTTAATTTTCACTTGTTAAGATATCAAAACAAGAAGTCAATAAATCAATAAACACAACAGATTAAAAAAAATAAAATTTAAATAAAAAACGGGCTTTCTGGCATAGATAATAAAAGAAAATATATTATCCATGCTTTCTGATAACACAACTGATATGGTAAATCGATTATCAATGTAATGTATTATCAATGGCGGTTATCACTACTTTGTATTTATTTTATCGTAATTCGTATACATCAAGGTGGATCTATATAGATCCACCTTGGTATACATCTAAGGTTTTAGATAATAAACAAAATGCAAACTACACAACAAAAAATATTAAGTTTTATTAACAAGAAAACTTTAAGCCTATCAAGTTTATCGTTAAATAAAATTATATTACCAAATTATTTGAATTATATCTATTTTATCCCAAGACAAAATGTTTTATGCAATAATTGCCGACTGAAACTTCCTAAATAATTGAAGTGGGGGGGGTTTACCCCCCCCTCCTCTCCATCACCCATCTAAATCCGGCCCTGAGCTCGATATAAATATATCGAACTATATTAGACAATACGCACGATTCTTGGGATGTGATTCTGTTTATTCCTTTTTACAAGTATTTCTCAATTTAGTCAATTTTAGTTCGAAAATTAATATTTTTTTTTTCTTCAAAATTTACATTATTATCGCTTAGTTTTGATAAAATTCACAAAAAATAAACAAACCACTTTATTTACTAAAGGTAACACGCAAGAAGTAGATTTGATATTATTGGAGACAGAATTATATTTTATTATGACTATAACCACATAAATCGTGTTTAACATATAATATATTATTATGACAATTAATATGTATTGTTTATGTAATTTTTAGTCCGAATAAAAGAAAACGTTCCGAATCGGAAATAAACGACGAAGACTTCCGACAACCATTAATATGCAAGCGACAAAAAGTAAACACTACAATAAAAGATGAGGTTTACAATAAGAACATAACATGTAGTGCACCTAGTATCTCCAAATTTAATTTAATATGCCAAGAAGTTCAACATCCAAACATGTAAGTCACATAAGTCACAAACTTTATGATACATAACGATAAAATTATATTTTATATATTTTCTTGCGTATAGAGGTTTTTGATAACGAATTCGTTTTAGTTGGTATATTGTAAAGTTTATTTTTCGATTTTCTAAGTAGTATAGTATAGAGAGTGTAAAGGAATACTACCTTTTATAAAGGAAATATTGTGAAAAGTTGTTGTAAATTATAGAGAATAACAAATTAAATTATTCATGGTTACTGATTATACTGATAATAATTTAAAATATTTATAAAATTATAACTATCAAAAAGACCGATAATTATTATAAATTGGAAAATTAAAATACCAGAAACTCGAAATTTACACCAAATATTCACTATAAAACACTTAGTATATTGACATCGTATTTTTATTAGTCATATCCATGCTGATAGTAATACCAGGGTCGGACTGGCCCGGACCGCTAGTTCGCGATCGCGGACTGGGCCCTGTGCTAATATTGGCCTTTGGGCACCTGAGTCCCCTTGTTCATATATGAATAATAATATTTATTAATAAATCTACGGACCTGATGTTTATTTAATAAATAGACGAGTATTATTTCTTATTCTGCAATCATATTAAAAATTCTATACGATTGATCTGTTTTTGAAATCTGTTGTTGGAGTACCTATTTACATATTTTATTTAAAATGTACCTATATATATCACTAATCTTCCGCTATAATACTGGGATTAAGTTATGATTTTTAGTTTTATTATTACATTGTATACTATCGACGAAATTAACAACATTCCAGATTTTATAATTTACCACTACCAGAAGATCCTCCAAATTTGACCAATTTTAAAATTGGTTTTTTGATTGTTGAGCGTCATTTTGGAATTTAAGCCTTAGAATTATGAAGTTAACAACTTTGCTTTACAACCATAGTCAAAATGTCTGAATAGTTGATCTATTTTTGTAAAACCCCGTAAAATAGTATTTAAATTTTTCTGTAAAATATGTATTAAGTTTTTAGATAAATTATTTATCAGAATTTTTTTTATAATACTCAGATAAATTGAATATTTATTTAAAAATGACCAGGCACAATACACATGTAGGATGTATGTATTTGTTATATTATGTTTTTTTATCACCAAAATTTATAATATTTCAAATTTTACCATTTTTTCATCTTTTCACATGTCATAGATTAATTTATTATACTAAACATATTAGGTATATACAATTTTGCCTCTTCTTATGGTTATAGCATTTTTTTCAAATACTAGATTAAAAATTGATTTTTCATTATTTTTAATATATCTACCTTTTATATACATTTCAGATCAAGTTTAAAAATCAAACGATGTTGCTTTATTAAAAAATTCACAATAATATTATCTATAACGATTAATTTTTCCCTCATAACCTTCAACTAACTGAATCCATTTTAAAATTTTCTATAAATTTTTGAGCTCAAATTTCGAGTTTAAGATCTAAAATTTTTACAAAACATTAAACACATATTATAATTATAAACAATCTAATTTTCTAGGGTTATTTAAATTTTATATTACCTTTTTCAAAATATTATGTATTAGAATTGGAGGACGCCACACATGTGTTATTTTACCCAAAATAAATGTTTTCTCAATCTATAGTCATAATTAAAAAAGCAAATTTGTACGCAATATTTACAAATTCTATTGTCATCTTTATTTTAAAGACAAAATCATAAAAAAAGTTATTAATTTTATAAAAATAATTTTTTTGGGGTAATTTTTGCAGATGATAAACATCAGTTCTTATTAATTATATTATCGAAAGAAGAACGACGGTAAGACACAGATTATTATGTCTACTATAATGTGTTTCTTAATAAATTACTTCTGCTATCTGAGAAAATTTTTTTTTATGTTAAGCGGTTTTGTAAATATCTTAATATCTTAATTATACAACAATAAATAGTAGTACTGACACGGAATTATTTTTAAAATGTACTTAAATATTTTTAAATTGTTAGCTACTTTTTTTTATTAAAATTTCTTAAAAATTTCCTATATAGGTGATATAGAACCCTAAAATTTGTATATGTGACTTCCTTTTAAGTATAACAATTAGTATTTTTCATTGGCTACGGCAGTGGTTCCCAACCTTTTTTATTCTACGCACCCCTTGTAAATTTTCAAAAATCTCATGCCCCCCCCCCTTAAATTAGAATTAAAAAGACCTTTTTTTTTGTTTTAATGATACGAAATAATTATTTTTTATTAACCAATGACATATTTTTTCTTCATTCTAAAAATAAAATATAAATCAACTTAATGTCTTAATAATATTATCTTTATATTTTTGAATACAATTTTGGAGAAAGCTAGAAAAAATTTTATGAGAAATTTGGGATTGTTTTTTCCTCACCAAGTCCATAATCCTTGGGGATATTTTTGACAACGCGCAACGCATATTATTTTCCACATCCAATCGCATTTTTTGTTTGCTTTTTATTTGCAAAAGTGTGGAAAAACCAGATTCACAAGGATACGTAGATACAAATGGGATTAATGCATGGAGAGCTTTTTCTGTCACTTTTGGATAAGAATTGATCATTAATGGCCAAAATTACTATATAATCCTCTAACCATAATAACCAAAGCATGTTTAGCATATTTTGGAGACCGTCCTAGAATACCCATATCTTAAAAACCTTCGATTAGATCAAGGGATTTATTGTACTCAATGCATTTCATTATTGCTACTTCATTAAACAAAACGGTACTTTTTTTATTTCATAGATTTAACTTTTAATTTAATTTGATTCATATATAATCTTTGACAAAACCTGGTACCTACATAAAATATAGATTTCAACCAACTCCGTACTGTGCTTTCAGCCGGTAAGATTATACCATTATACCTATATAAATATGTATACTTATAAGTGGAAGGTGATTTGTAATAAATTGAAAGTGCAATTTTTTTTTCTGTTTTAGTCCAGGGTCTACGATTTTTAAGTAAAATTTGCATTGCCATGAGAGCCTTTGAATTTTTTGATGGGAATTCGACATTATTAAAAAATTATTGAGAGATCTTTTTTTATTATTTTATTATTTTTTATTTTTTTAAGACACTTATAATAGTCCATTTTCTTTTTAAAATTCTACGCAGGTTATTTAACTTTTCTTGAAGTAACTGCTGCTTCATTATTTCTTTTTTCTGGCTATTAAATTTTAATTTTTTTTGAAGGGATGGCATATATATTAAGGATGATACCCAAGCCTTTGTTGTAGGGGTTACAGATGGCGAAGGGCTATTATCACAACTTTTCGGAAAATTGATAGAAGATGAACTAATGTGATTGGCTTTATATGTACGTTTCGGTGTTAAAACTTTTAATATTTTTGGTGATGGAACGTCATAGTTTTGAACAGAAAACCCTACAAAATTAGCTCAGTTTAAAATATTGTTTATTATACACGTATTTTAAAAACAATATTACCTATAAGATACTCTATATATAAGTTCTATTCTATACTTTTTAATTTCCTATATTTTCTTTAATAATAATTATGACCCAAAAATTCAGTAATAATTAGTATTGAAAATATCGACATTATAGGATTATAAGGTAATAATAAGAGGACGTCATACGTTCGGTTTATAAGGAATTCTTTATAGGAAATTTGTATATGACATTTTATGAGAAAAGAAAATACAACAATTTAAAAATATTCATCAAAGGTACAAAAAACCATTTTTTTTTTATAATTTTTAAATCATTTTAACTCTTTTTAAACATAATTTTTCAAAAATCACCGACGACATTTTCTCCCAAATATTGTTTTCTATCAATTTTATAATAGCTTTTTAACTCTAAAATTATTTTAATATGTAATTTTATTTATTTTCCGTAAACATGTTTTTACAACGAAAAATCACCGGTGCGACGTTTTCTTAAGAATATTAGGTAATTAATAAAGTAGACCTACACGAATTTAGGTATATAAAATAAAAAATAAAAATTACAATTACATATATATATACTATATATATTTGATATTATATATTAAATTCATACCTTCAAAAAATATATTTTTGTGTTGTATTTTCGTGGGCGTCGTATTAATTATGTCGTTCACGTGTTTATTTGCATCTAAAAGTGTAGGTATATAAAAAAAATAATAATTAAAAATACATGTATATACTAATAAACTTTACATATTTGATATTATATATTAAATTCATACCTTCAAAAAATGTATTGGTGCAGTGTAATTTCGTTGGCGTCGTGTTATTTACCTCATTAACGTGTTTGTTCGCATCTGAAAAATTATCAAAATATATTATAATTTAGTATAGTCAACATATTATAGTAGGTACCTAGAGCAACATTACATAGTTATAACTTATAACGTTACATATTTTATTTCTATCTTATACTCGTATAAGACACATTTTCAATTTACCTGAACTTGAATGATTGTCTGGAACAGCGTTTGGAATAAGACATGATTTCGGATTACTCGCATTCATGTACATTTGTTTTTTAAAATGGTCCGAACATATGTATCTTTTTTTCAATGATTTTGGACTGAATCCTTCTAAGCATATATTTCCTAAAAATTGTTTTTTTTTTTCAATAATTTTTAAAGACATAAAATATTTTACGTAAACCCCTATTGTATTTTTTTTGAAGTGCCATAAAAAGTTACTTACCTGAATTAATTATTCATTTTCTCAATAATTCTAAATTTGACGGAAATGAATGGAAAACATTTCTACTGGTTTTACGCGTTTTCATACATTTATCGCCACCAGACATTTTAAATACTTATAAAAAACAATAATACACATATAACAGTATAACAAATATTAATATTAATGGTATTTGAAACTTGAAAGTTATACAAGGATGGCGGTATGGTGGGCAAATGGTAAAATGATAGATATTAACATTTTACCATAGTATTTTGCTTGTATACAGGTAAATGTCTAATATTATTTTGGAAAATTTTTCGATTCTAAATTCTATTATTGTACAATATATTATTATAATTTGTATACGGTATACCTATATACCTACATTAAAAATGTATATATATATATATATACTTAGGGACTTAAGGGGATATAGTACCTGACTCAATTGTCTTTGTCTGACACAAACGCAACATAGTAAAATCGGGTTTTGTATTTCCAATTTCTTGAACAATTGATTGATTTTAGGATATAATGACCTATTTTCATAATTAATAAAGAAAACATAATCTATAACATGAGGCCACTAGGTAATTATTTTTTTGATAATATATTAAATATATAATATAATATATATATTATTTTTTTTAATATACAAAATTTAAAAAATCTCAAACGGTGTGGATTTGCATTTGGGACCAGCAAAAACAGATCTTTCATTTATAATATATTATAATGTAGATTATAAATTATAATAGAAGTATAGGTATATCATTTCAGACACATATTATGTTTAGGTCACCTTTGATTATTTGGGATATTAAAATATAAAATAAAATAATCATTGTGCAGATAGATAGATAGATAGATAAAAAAAATACATCATTGTAAAATCAATACATTCCTAAATTCCTTGATTTACATATAATTAAAAATATATATTGGGAGCGCTTGATTCCTTCGCTCTTTTCCTGAAAACATTTCTTATAAAATAACGTATTAATTTATTATTTGGTTCCTCCAATATTAAAAAGTTATTCATGAATCAACACCACAAAGAACGTTTATTTCAACCTACATGTTAATACTTTTTAATATTAACAGGTATGTATATTTTATAATACAATGTTTAAATGTTTTTTGTTCAAACTTATTTCATAGTTGTAGTCAAACTTGATATTTAGATTAATTTATAAATGATAATATGATTATATTATAATATAATTGATAAATACATATTTTTGTACGAATATTATATAAAATAGTCGTACCGACTTCTCATACTGCGACGATATACACAGAACCGACGCGGTCACGGCGCAATACAATACAACAATACAATACAACACCTATATCTAAATGATAAAAATATAATAGCCTCCATATTATAGGTGCACACAATTTGTTGTCAGATTTCTAAAGGAAATAATAAGATAGACGATAGTATAATAATATTTACATTTCGGACATATAAATAACTATTTTATCCAAAAAATAATACCCCTTTTTCAAGTTGTAATTATTAAGAGTTTATTTGTAAATCTGCTCCTATATATTGTCAATATTATTAACTACCGATATTACTGTACATAATATGCGAGAACCACACAAAATGTACATTTTATAGTTGACCGGCATAGTGGCAGGTCGCCTATGAAGTAGGAATTATTATTTATTATTATAATAAATGGAGAGGTGGTGTACCGAGCATTGATTGCCAACACTGCCAAGTCGCGGCGTGTCAGCATTCAGCAACGTTCACCGGCCGACCACGGCTTGTGACTACTAGCGATTCAACGTTTTCCGATCGTATTAATGTCATATGATCACAATTCACAACGCTATATAGCGGTTTCCGATTATTCTCGCGCAGCGTATTTTATATTGTAGTTATCTATCTATACTATATATAATCAATGGTAATACTCATATAATATACACCGAAGCTTCACTCAAAATCGTTTTATCGAAATAAATTACTTATCAATGCTTTCAAATTCAATATATCCACAACCAGTATCCTACTAAATGAGTGAAGTGCTTCCATCTTCTAATGACTGACTGGCTTATTTTCATTTATTTTTGTATTTTTATTCCGCGGTTATAATACTTTGTATAATACTTAAATACATGTTATTTCCAGAGAAACCATACAGAAGGTGACATTTTCAAATAACAAGACAACCCTATCAAACACAACATCCCCATCACCGACTATGAAATCTCCACCACCGGCTGTGAAATCCCCACTACCAATAGCGACTACCCAACCGACATTGACGTCCTTAACGATATTTACATCCCTACCAAATTCGACATTCCCTTCGATTTATACACCCTCACCGATTTTTACACCTATGCTAATTTCGAAATCTCAATCGATCTTGATATCCCCGCCTATTATGACAATTCCAACAGATATGACACCCCCCTTGGACATGACTACCAGACCAGTTACTCTTTCTGAGAAACTAAATATACCCCTACCGGCATTTACTCTCCCACCGGAATATAGCTACCCCATGAACGACGTAATTACACCAAACCAGATATTCCCAACTGATAATTCTTTATCTGTGAAAGATATAATTATGGAACCCGAGAAATTCCCATCTGCATTTACAGCCCTACCAAATTTGACATCCCTTGTACCCGACGACGTGACTTCCATGTACTATACGACCACCCCCTCCGGATTTGACACATGCCTATCTGATGTTATGGATGTAGAAGAACTTGAAAACGTATTAATGATGGAGAGCATAAGGTATAATGAAGAACACATGTTACCACCCGACGAAGAGCATATGACGTCGACCGGCGAATCGATAATGGTTGACGAATGGTCGAGAACACTCAACGAAATGTTCGAAACGGGCGCGTTAATGATTGACGATGAAAATATTATACACCCGATAGACGGCATTATCGTGCTATCGGACTACGAAGAAGAACAAATGCAACAAATCATCAATGTCGACGACTCCGAAGAGTTATCGGATACCGAAGAAGAACAAATGCAACAAATCGTCAACGTCGACGACTCCGAAGAGTTATCGGATACCGAAGAAGAACAAATGCAACAAATCGTCCACGTCGACGACTCCGAAGAGTTATCGGATACCGAAGAAGAACAAATGCAGCAAATCGTCAACGTCGACGACTCCGAAGAGTTATCGGATACGGCAGAAGAACAAATGAAACAAATCGTCAACGTCGACGACTCCGAAGAGTTATCGGATACCGAAGAAGAACAAATGCAACAAATCGTCAACGTCGACGACTCCGAAGAGTTATCGGATACGCCAGAAGAACAAATGCAACAAATCGTCAATGTCGACGACTCCGAAGAGTTATCGGATACCGAAGAAGAACAAATGCAGCAAATCGTCAACGTCGACGACTCCGAAGAGTTATCGAATACCGAAGAAGAACAAATGCAACCAATCGTCGACGTTGACGAATCTGGAGAGTTATTATATACCCAAGAACTGATGCTGAAAATCACACACGTTGATGATTCCGGAAAATTAATATATACCGAAGAACTGATGCAGCAGCAAATTATCCACGTCGACGACCTAGAAGAGGTTTCGGATTCCGATGAAGAACTGATGCAGCAAATTATCCGCATCAATGACTCCGACGTGTTATCGGATTCTGACGAAGAACTGATACAGCAAAACATCCACGTCGACGACTCCGGAGAGTTATCGGATACCGAAGATATTGAAGACGCTGAAGTGGCTATGATCAATAGCCATTTACAGTAAGTTCAAATGTTTGAATTACGATTACTATTGCGAATATTATTCCTATTACAATACGCAAATATGTACCATGATTTTCAAGTAGTCTTCAAATGTTCGATGTTAGGCCTCCCCAACCGTCTTATTAAGAAATATATTATGAATGCGTGATAAGTATAGGTAGGTATTACGAAAAGATTTTTAAAAAATTAAATAGATAATTCAGCTAAATTGATGAACTTATAAAACTAAACACTTTTCGACAATACGAATAATTTATAGTTTAATCTTCATATTTATCTAGTTGAAATTGTATTTATCTGGGCTCAACACTAACAATTACAGATAATATCACTATTGATATTATACGCACGGATTATATTTAAAGTAAAAAATCGAAACTGAATAATTTTTATACAGTTATTTAGACGAACACATATATTACAATATAACATTATATACGTATTTAGGTTACTAAATTATAATAGGAATTTTCACCAGCTTATTACAGCGTTTATAAATGTCAATAATATATTATCGTGTACGACATTCGATTGTAAAAGTTTTTCATACGTCTTTTTCAGTATAGTACGATACACAAATATGCCACAAGAACGACCCGACGATGGACCTGCACGAGAACTTTCGTAGTATAAACAACTTCAACCATTTGCCAGACGCATTAGATATAATCAGATAACGTACACATTGCATTAAATATAACTTCTGTACGAATTGATAACATTTTCATTCACTTTGAAATTTCAAAAAGCATTTTTTTATACCTTTGTTAATACGTTGTTTTTTTATACAATTGTTGAAACTTTTTTTCTCCGTATTTATTATTTATTCGATTGTTGTTAATACATGCTGTTAAACGTTTATTAATATGTTCCTGGAAAAATAAAACTGTATAATTATTAAGAAAATAATGTATTTTATTTTTATTTTTAAGCTCGGTATAACAATACATTTTTAACTTCGCAATACTTATTCTAATGGCAACTCATTTTACTATTGGTATGAGGCAAATATAAATAATGGATATAGTAAAGTTTAGTAAATAATAAATAATAACTGGTACGTCTACCGTAGCTAAAATAAAACAATTAATAATAATGAATTAAAAAATTAAAATTAAAATTTAATCACAATTAAAAAATATGAATTTGATTAAAAAAAAAAAACATTAACCATAATAAACATTTAATAGTGCATAATATTATATTATAATCTTATAGAGGGTGTCCTCGGATGAATGGTCGTTACATCTCCAGCTATAGACTCTTAGATCAATAAAATGGAAACGAATACCAATTATTTAACGTTTTTTATTCGAATTTTATCATAAAAATGCAAATGGTCTTTTAGTGAAATTAAATTTTATCGCAGAACTAATCATACCATTAAAATAGATTTGTTAATCTCAAAAACTCTTATTTTGATGATTCACAGGATTTTTGCGTTTTCCAAAGGTCCAGATGTCAAGTGTAAATTTTTATTATTTTTTTTTTCATTAAAAATGTATTGGTTAATTTAATTAATAGGACATCGTACCTACAAATTTTTAATGAAAAACTTGTATTATAATGTCTAATAGAATGATAAATTTATATAGATAAAAATGTCTTTATCTTATCAAAATAAATAATGTATGGATTATCTGTAGTACTGTCTAAGTTAAATAATTTTATTATCTAGAGAAATTTAACTATATAATTTTTAATATAATAAATTTTTTTTAATCACAAAGAACTGAATAAATAATTAATATTAATAGTTATGTATAGTATATTCAGAAACGTTTTTTTTCGAATGAAATGACTTATCATTATTTTAAAATGCAATAAATCCACCAAGAATATCTTATCCGATAATAGAAGTGCACCTTTAAAAAAAATTATAACACTCAAATTATAACCAAATACATAATAAATAATCTATATCTATGATGTTTATTCAAATTATTCTTTTGTATATTTCAATTAAAACGCAGTGACAGAATCGTTATTATTCAAACAACTGTGAACATATTTTATATATATTAAATTTTATCTTATAAATGACATTAGGGTTTATAAGATGACGCTACATACCCGATTTTTAAGGAATTTTGTACAGGAAATTTGTATGTAATTTTCAGAAAATTAAAAATCCAATAATTCAAAATGATTTAATTAATTATTGTTTACAAATTATACATGAAATATCGAATATTCTAAACGAATTTTATATGAAATATAGTCGTATCTTAAACGAATTATACATACAATTTATTTGTATATTAATATACTAGTCTTACACCAAATATATTCTAATATTATACTAATTATACAGAGAATATAAACGTAATATATACTAGTCATCAATGCTGGGCATTAATTAGTAAATAAGTTGAAAATTAAGGTAATTTTAACTTTTAACATAACTATTTGTATTTGATTTTTGTTGACTTAACTTTTTAGCTTATCTTTTTTTTTAACATTTTATTAACGAATTACTTTTAATTAAAACTCAGTTAAGTTAATTATGAAATAATTGATACATTTTGATTTCATATCATGTCTATTGTCAAACTGATTGAATACAAATAAAGTTGTTTTTGTCGATTCTTATAATTATTATATTATTAGAATTATTAATTTCCCTAAAATATAAATAAAAGATGAATACCTTTATATTATATAATGATCTCCCCGTAATATAAATTGAAGATTGTGTTGTCACTGTACCAATAATAATACTTAGGTAGGTACCAATTTGCAATGCGCAATTTCCATTTGTTGAAATTTTGAAGAAAGTGGTACCTTCTAATTAAACATTTTTCTGAACCTATTTGTTGTTAAATAATATTCTATGTTATGTCCATTCATATTATAAAGATTTCTAATCTTCTGATTTAAAGCAATCATACACAACCTTTCGTTCAATTCATATATGTTGTACACTACCTTTTGCACAATCCTAATAATGTTTATACAACTTCTAAAGTAATAATACCGTGACGCACAAGCTACTTATATCGGTCCTGATAGTATTTCTTAACGTTGGATACATAACTACCATTCTTCTTTGTTTTTTTCTATCTATCATTTAATCAGATCTTCTATGAAATGTAATATCTTTTCATCTATATCATATCTATGTCGATGGGATCCCATTCCAAAATCAGGTGATCTATCTGCTGTAAGTTATTATAGGCCAGTTTCTAATTTAACATACTTGGATAGAATTTTTGAAATAATTACCTAAAAATGTAATAAAAGTAATCATATCTTCAATATACTTAATGATATAAATTTCCCCTAGATTCCGTTATTACGATCAGTGTACGATTATTAATTTATTATCCAAAATATTTTACTTTATAAGTTTTACCAAATTACTTACCGAAGACAAAAAAGCTAAATAATAAATTACATTATACGGGTTCAAAAAAAAAAAGATAAAATTTGTAATAACTTTGAAATATACATATATATTTTTTATAAGTATTTTTAATATTTATTGAATAATTAATACATTATTATTTTATTAAGAGATTAACTTGAATGTGCAGATGTACGTTTGGTGTACCAACAATTGAGCGCTTGCCATTTTAGTGCAGTCATACATAAAAAATGTTTTAAATAAAATTGTAAGTTGAAGTAATAATAATAGTGCCAGTACTATATATATATATACATTTTTTTTTGTGGCTAATTTTTAGATATTAAGTGAGTATGGTTATTTAATAACCTATAAAATAATGTAGTAAATGTATGTGCATATATATTTCAATACAAATATTTATTCCTCTTCTCATGGACGTTTTACTTTTACGATGAAAATAACACAGCCTATTTCATTTTTATTCTTATCTAAATAAGATACATGTGATTTGTAAGTCCTGTAGAAAAACGATTTTGAGATACCTGAGTTTGCATATATATCAGCTAAATCAAATCCTTTTCCGATGTACACACCCTAAAAATAAAATAAATTAATTAGTTACAATATCCGATAAAACATTTTTAAAAATAATCACAATTACAGGAGGTATTGGATATTTTATACTATGAATTCCGAAACTATTTAAATATTTTTTCCATCCTTGTCCCAAACTATTCAACAATGTTGTGCAAGCATTAGGAGCCGAGAATATGAACTCTGGCGTTATTTTTCCATCCACCAATTGAATCTTTTACAGCCATATTAACATTGAACTAATATAATCGTACATTTAGTTAAATATAGTTAAATCACTTTATTTCAGCCACTACAAATAGAACTTCTCTTAAAAAAAAAATAAGGAATCACTTTTTTTTTTAATGTAACCTGATAGTATTTAAAACATATATTTATTTATTTATTTGTAATTAACGCCAATCGGCAATTATAATAATGTACATTGTATATATATATATATATATATATATATAAAGATTACAAAAACAAATTAAATGTGATAAAACAGTTATTTACACATAAAAATACATATTTATATAGAAAAAGAAAAAGAAGATTTAGAACCAAATAAC
>JAIPRL010010369.1:0-15654 GCA_025469235.1 Pemphigus obesinymphae
TATAGAGGGATAAAATTTATGAGCCATAGTATGAAAATTTGGGAAAAGATAATAGATAAAAGGGTAAGAGGTGAGACAACTGTTACTAGAAATCAGTTTGGGTTTATGCCTGGGAGGTCAACAATGGAGCCAATATTTTGTGTGAGACATATTATAGAGAAGTACAGAGAAAGGAAAAATAAATTATGTATGGTATTTATTGACCTAGAGAAGGTTTATGATAGGGTTCTTGGGGAGATCTTAAAGTCGGCAATAATGAAGAATGGATAACCAAAGGTGTATGTGAACATAATTGAAGATGTTTATGAAGGGGCGAGTACAAGAGTGAGAAATTTGTATGGAAAAACTGAGGATTTTAGGGTCAGAGTGGGGGTAAATCAAGATTCAGCTTTGAGTCTTTACTTATTTTCCCTGGTTATGGATGAGATAACAAATGATATACAAGGGGAGGTACCATGGTGCATGTTGTTTGCAATTGATATAGTACTGATAGGACAAAGTCCTGAGGAAGTGAATGGTAGACTTGAAGAATGGAGGGAAGCCCTGGAAAGTAAAGGACTAAGGATTAGTAAGAGTAAAACAGAATATATAGAGTATGATTTTGGTGATAGGGAACACAAAGAGAATAGGGAAAGGCTGGAAATAAAGTTAAGTGGGATGTGGTGGGAGAAGTGGAGAGGTTCAAATATTTAGGGTTCTTAGTACAGAATGATAGGTGATTTGAAGAGGATATGAAACACAGGATTAAGTGTGGATGGATGAAGTAGAGAGAAGCATCAGGTTTTCTGTATGATAAAAGAATCCCTATTAGTTTAAAAGATAAATTTTATAAGGCAGTGGTGAGACCTGCAATGATGTATGGAATGGAATGTTGGGCAGAAGATAAAAAGATAGAACAGAGAATGAGTGTAGCTAAGTAGAGAATCTTAAGGTGGATAAGTGGAGTTACTAGAGAGGATAAAATAAGGAATGAGTATATCAGAGGAGGGGTAGCTTCGATAGTAGACAAAACGAGAGAGAATAGATTAAGATGGCTCGGGCATGTATTAAGGAGGGAAGAGAATGAGCAGTAAGATTAGTAAGGGAAATGCATGTTGTTGGTAAGAGGGGGAGGGGGAGACCGAAACAGAGATGTGGGGATGTAATGGCGGGTGATATGAGGAAGGTGGGAGTAAGTGAAGAAGATGCGGGAGATAGAGTTAAGTGGAAATGTAAGACCAGGGTGGCCTACCCCAAATAGTTGGAAGAGAAGGTGAGAAGAAGAAGAAGTATAAAAACCACACCTATATCTTCCATTATATATTTCACTGGTTTTATTAATAACAACGAATCCAAAATCATTATGGTTCTACCAAAAATTACACATTTCACGAAATTCAGAAAAATTCATATTTGCTGAACAATGGTCAATGAAAATATGCTGTAAATTAATATCATTCTGTTTAAATATTATTAGAAAATTAGTATTATCACTAACTAATTGTTTCGGTAATTTTGAATATGTCTGAGCTAAATAAAATATTAAGTTAGCTACTAAATGTCTACCCATACTAAAAAAATCACGAATTGGTATTTATTATCACAAATAACGTCATCGAATGTGAAAATTGATTTCGTTTCACTAAATTTGGCTTAATTACTTGCTCAGAATTAGTAAATATAAATAAATTAACACCTTTAATGTCATCAATTAATTTTTTGAACATAAGACATTTTTCCTGATAAGGTGTTTTCGTATACAAATAAATATTTTCAAATTTTAATCCATTCATATTAGTAACTAGATTAAACATCATTTGTTTTTCCCGATCCAGAAGGTGCTACTAATATTACACGTATGCTATCTGTTAAGAACGGACCGTCTTGGTTAGTTTTTTTATTATCTGTGCATCATTTACTAGGTTTAATTTATTGGTCTCTTCGATTAAACGCATTTTATATAAATACCGTAAATATTCTAATATATAATCAGTTATAAAACATGCGCCTGACTTATAAGGCAGAGACGAATAAGACTAGTAAAGGTTTTTTACACACTGATATAAATAGGTTACCCTTTGAAGCTCATGTACTCTTTTGTGGGCCGAGTACAAAATTAGAAAAAAGATTAGCTCGTGGACAAAAAGGTATTAATCCATTGGATTCAGCATATCGAGATCATGATATTGTGTATTCAAAGAATAATGACTTAACATCCAGGTATAAAGCAGATAAAATATTAGAAAATCTTGTTTGGGAGATAGTATTATCAGGAAAAAATTTAAAAGAAAAATCAGTAGTCTACGCGGTAATGAATGCTATGAAAGCTAAACAAAAAATCAGGATGGGTTTTATAAAAGCTGTGTTAAAAAGGAATAAAAGAAAAATCTCTAAAAGAAAATCAAAAAAGAATAATAAAAGAATAATTTTATGTCCGAACCAGTCGGAGGTACTATACCACTTATTCCAGTGCTTACTGAATTATCAGCTTTAGGTAGTTTAGCTTCAGGTACTTCATCTATATACAATAATATAAAAATTCATGAAAAATAAGTAAAGATTTATATTTAAATTCTCCTATTGGAAAAGGTATATACTTGAATGGAAATGGTTTTAGTAAAGTATAGTGAAAAATAAAAAAGCTATTAAGAAAAAGAACTAATTTAAACGCTACCCGATAGAGCTCTCACAACTCAAGGTAATATAAATTACGCTGCAAAGTTAAAAATTAATCATTTCCGTGGAGTGTTTTCGCGTGATGATTTACAAATAGAGCGATATGATGTTAAATGTGCAATAGTAAACTTTGATATATCATCAGGTACAAGGAGTCATTGGGTAGGGTATTATAAATATAAAGACACTGTTATCTACTTTGACAGCTTTGCTGATCTTGCACCTCCGATTGAAGTTCAAAACTATTTTAAAGGGTGTAATATTTCATATAATTATACAAATTATCAAAATTATAATACATTTGTTTGTGGTCATTTATGTCTTGAATTTTTACAATGCATGAATCAATCACTTTAACTTTAACAGGGGACAGGACATCGTTATCTGCAGATTATTTCCCATCAATAAATACGAATAAAAAGTCTGAAATATAATTGCTTTGTTTGTACTTTTCCAAATATAAATGAGGCGAATAACCTATTGAGAATATATGTATTAAATGAGGATGGAAAAACGTTCCGAAATTTGGATATAGAAATTAACAGTGGTTGTTATGAAATTGAAGTTATTAAGAATATTATTTTAAAAAACTCATAATTAATAATCAATCGGATGTTAAATCTGGTATTGAATTTGATATATGCGTTAATGAACATGATTTTAGATGTCACATTAAATTTAATAAGGTAAGAGATTTTGATGTTGAAAACATTTTAGTATCGGTATTAGGATTTATTAAAGAAAATTATTTTAGTTAACACGGTAGAATTCATCGGCCAGAGAGAGCAGGTTATATAAACCATATGAATTCTATAAAAGTAAGGTATGATATAGCACAAGGCTCATTTAGTAACAGTAATCTCTCTCATTCAATTTATGAATTTTTCCCGAGCGCAAGAACAGGGACAAAAGTAGTTGAAGTACCAGCAAACTTAATTTATTACAAGTTGAACACGTCAAATATCCGCTTAATAAATAACAGTTTAGTTGATCAAGACCATAAACCTGTTTATAACTTTAATGAAAAATTAACAGTTTGTTACATATTAAAAACTGTGAATCATAAATGGGTTTGAAATTTAGTAATAATATGAATATAAAGGTTTCAGCACCGAGTAAATTAGCTGATTCACATCCATCAACGTCAAACAAAATTCGTAAATTGACAGCTAAAAGTAAAAAAATTATAAAATACTTAGGATACCAATTAATTAAAAATTCCTGAGAGTAATATTTTAGATATTGATTCTAATTTTTCAATGGATTCAAAAATATCTAAAATTGAATATCATCCATATATCACATATACAAGAACATTTAACAATTATGATGAAATATGTATTGCAGTTCAACAAACATATGTGTATCCATTACCACACGAAAGTTATCTTTTTATTGAAGAAAAAATAGAAAATGTAGAGAAAGTTAAATTCTGTAATATTGGGTTATCGTTTCTTTTTGAACAAATACGACTGAAAATAAACGGTGTTGAAGTAGATAGTACCCGTCTTCTCTTTTATGACTAACTCGCTCAAAGAGTATTTATCATGTACACCAGATAACTATTGTTATTTAAATGCAGGTTGGCATATACATTCAGGCTCAGCCGTTACAAATACGAGTACAACAGGTGAATTTAGTGTATGTATACAACTGAAATATTGTTTGGGATTTTTTGAAGATTTAAAAAGAATTTTGGTTAACTCTCGATTAGAATTAATTTTAACAAGATGCAATGGTGATAATAATCCTCTTTTAGTTAAAACAGCGAATTCTGAAACTTTTGGATCAGTCACTATTAATCAAATAGTTTGGAATGTCCCACATATGAGCATAGATGGTAAAGAAAAATTAAAATTAATGAAGCTTTTAGAAAAAGAAAGAAGTGTTTTTATTCCATTCCGCACATTTGAAACGTACGAATATCCTGAATTAGGAACTTCAAAAAATGTTGTATAGAGTATAAAAACTGCTTCGAAATTAGAAAAACCTCGTTATATTAGGTTTACAAAAAGGACGAAAAAATAATTTTTCAAAAGATTATAGCATGTTTGACCACTGTAATTTAAGAACTGTTAAAGTATTTCTTAATTCTACAGTTTATCCATATGATAATCTAAATTTAAATTTTAGCAAGAGTGATTTCTCATTATTATATGAAATGTATTCATCTTTCCAGGAATCATATTATGAAATTGAAAAACGACATCAATTATTAAATCGTTCAAAATTTATGTCTGACCCACCGATCACAGTAATTGATACTTAATGTATAAAACTATCATTGTAAAAATGAACAACACTGGTAGTATAAAATATTACAGTGGAATTGACACACATGTACATTGTAAAATTGACACGTTGTAAAAATTGACATACATTGTGAAATTGACGTAAAAATTGACATACACACTATATTGTAAATTGAAACTGGTAGTGTACAGGGGAAAAATATAATATTCGAGACGGTCTAGTATCTGAGAGTTTTACTGTAAAATTTACGGGGAAATTACCGTCCATTTTATGTACAATTTAAAATTTTGTAGTTAGTAATAGATTTTATAATAACCTTTAGTTTTAATTCTGATCCATTTTGCAATACATAATTCAATATCAGAAACGAAGCATTGTATTTGTATAGCGATTCAATCAATCAAGAAGCTCTTTGTATAAATAGTACGGTACACGACTCGAGCGTGTAATATCGTCTGAATTTTTTAGTAGCGGTAGGTAAAATGACATTTATTTTATTATCATTTCCCTTTATTTAAATTTTTTATAATAAAAAGAAAGAATTTTTCCTACCCATCGGATAGACTGATAATCTAACAGATAGGATTTTTCTACGTGATAATGACCACTTCTTACGTGTACTTACTTTGGTCGCGACAATTAAACGTAGAACCTCTCAACTTGAACCCCCAAATCTCCTGTGGAAGTAAAATAACTCATTTGAAGGTGAGAAGGTAACCCTTTTCGGGTTTCTTAAAATATATTATGTATACTGTCCCTACCCTTCGGGTAGACCAGTGACCAGTAACCAGTGACCTAATAAGCGAACCCTCGATTTGCGCGAATAACCGCTCCGTATGCCTACCAGCTTAATAATAAGGTCTACCTTCATGATAACCACTATTCTCTGTTTCAAACGAGAATACCGGATGGCTCATCCGACCGTTTTCATTTGGCGTCGCACATCGGGTTTAGTTGGCCCGTCTGCTCACCAGGAGTTTGTGCCAAGCCTTAGATATGGTCATTAAACAATTGTTATACAGAACATTCCAAAAGTTCAACAATCTAATGTCCTTACTACTAATGTCCACAACTGCTGTCGAGTATGCTACGCGTTATTATAGTGTTATTATTATATTATATTACTCATTCGTAATTTTGAGAGTATTTTTTTTTTTTTTTTTGTAATTTTGGTATTTTATATTGTATATATTCCATTCACTATGGACGATCAAAAATTTGAAATTATTATAATTTGTTGTATACTTCAATAACCGTTTGTCCAATATAATGATGTCACGATACAAAAACTAGTATATTCTCATTTAAGACAGACAATAGGATGTATGCAAGAGCATTATTGACTACGATCATCATATCTATAGCCGTGTTATCAACACATCATTTATGGTAGAAAAAAAGAATCCCGAAGGGTGATAGCATATAGTCACGTTTGAAGTAACTGTTAATTACTAATAATTTGTAGTGCATTACCGTTATACTAAGCTTATAATAATTATTATTCCTACAAAAAGGTTGTTTAGAATTTCGAAAATAATTAAACCCTATTAAACGAGTTTTCATTCATTGAAAGATTTTAAGGGTCTTCTCTCAATGATATAAAAACAAAGTTAAAATTAGCCAAATTTGGAGGATTTTCAAGAGGTAATAAATTGTAAAATCTTAAACCGGGGTTTGAATCTGCATACATACATACATACATACATATTTGTTCTATAAACCATGGCTGGGGGATGTCGATTGCCAGTTACACGTAACTACACTGACATGAAAATGCGTTGCCATTTTAAAACAAGTCCAGTTAATGTCGATTCACTCAGTATTAGTAGTAGTAGTAGTCCTGCAATATTGTTATTTTTAAGCTTAAATAATTGTACATACTTTTGTATGTATTTTAAATATTCGATGAATGTCTAGATTAAGGTTTATTGTAGCATATGTTATGTTGTTTAAATAAATGATGGCGGCTCAGCGGGAAAGCAATGCAAAAGTATTTCTCCCCCGGGCCCGGCAATTGAAAGATAAAAAAAAAAAAGATAAAAAAGTAGTGTTAATGATAGTAGTAGCTATTGTTCGAAATACATAAACACTTATACGTATAAATATTTATTTATGCGTTGAAGAAAAATTAATAAAAATAATTAAGTACCTACAAAAATACCATATTTGAAATTTAAAGACAAAGTGGAATTCTTGCTGAGACTTATAGAGACTTATTATGCAAAGGCAAGTGATACAATAAATAAATATAATAAGCATCAGTTCTTCGTACGTAAATTTTAGCAATGTAGCACACGTAATTAATTGCATGAAAAGATTCATATTGGTTCGTCTCAAAAAAAAGATTAGTCTTTGATGAAAACAACATATTATTTTTTCAAGATTGGAATATTATTTTATTTTATTAATTTTATTATTTTATTTATAAGATTTTATGTTATTTTAAGTTGACCAAGATAGGTATTATTAACAATATCATATGAGGGTAATAGACTTACAACGTGAGATTTGTCTGCGTATAAATTAGGTTTTATGAACATGCTCTAGACCTCATTTGTTTGCTATGAAATGTCCTTTCACCAAATGTCTATAATGTACAAAATAATCGAATTATAAAAATATTAAAAATATGAATTTAAGAAACGCATGATTATTACATATAGTTTAGGTATGACATTTTATGTCATATATAAAAATATATTGAATATTGAGGATAGAAGACAATATTGACGTATATGTTAATGACAAAAACTAATACAATATAAAAATTTTCAAGACTGTATTATTATTGAATTATCTTGCAATTATATATTAGAATAAAATTTAATTAACCACAAAATTATAAGCATGTAAGAATATGTAAGAATTATTGTTATATGGGTTTTATATTTATTTGTAATAAAATAGAGTTACAATTTATGAAGTGCGTTTGAATATTAATTATAATATGAATTAATACATTTTTTTGTATTAATTTAAATCATTTTTACAAAATTAACAACTTTATAATACTATATTTATATGCCATTAAATTATTAACTTATCCACCGAGTCCAGATAGTTTATGTATAAAGTATGTGTAATATATAATATTATTGCAATATTCACTTAAAAATGTCTAGTTCCCTGCCTATTGGTTTTCAAATAGTACATTTTAAGTTTTCCCATGATAACTATAATAAATTATTTGTATAATAATAATTGATAAATAACAATCATTCTCAAAAACTTTACCTTTGTATTTTTAAAAAATCGAAAAAAAAATATAATAATCACCAAACTGAGCTACGTTCATAGTGATCTTACAAAATCGATGTTTTTATATCCAATTTTATTATTTAAAAATATAAATAATTTTTAATTCATCCATTACTGGTAGAAATACTAGGAATAAATGGGAGTATGCTGATATTTAGTTTAGTCATATTGGGGATCTCATCAAATGTATACTTGATTTTCAATAACTTTTGTGACCAATTGACAATATTATTTGTTACATCACGTAAAAATTTTGGATCCTCCAGATAGCGAACAATTAACTTCAAAATTGACCAACTTTTTATCAAAATTTTTTTTGTTTGAGTGTAAAATTTTGACGTTCTTGGGTACACTATTTGTTCTTCACTGTTGTATGTAGGAGTATCCACAAATCTAATAAAAAATAGAATAATGAGTAGGGCCAGTAGTGTAAGGGAAGGATTTGAGAATTCAATGTTCACCATAAATAACAAAATGTATACAAGATCAAATCAACCATATAAAATAAATATGGTTCTTATAAATACAATATTCTTATAATATATTTATATTAAACGAATATACAACAAGTTTTAATGTATAAACATAATTGTAATAAAAATGAATATTTTATACATAAGTACATTGTATTTTATATAGATATCAATAGTTATACACGAATAATATTTACGTGTTTTTGGTTTTAAGTAAAGAAAAAGTAAAGTAGATAAATTGAGTCCAAATAAATATAGCTATTCTATTGTTTAACGTAAAAATCGTAGAAAATATAACCATTCTGTTAAGCGAGGTGTTACTGTGGTTACTATGGTAACAGGTTATTCTGGATAGTACGGGACTTGTAATATATTAAAAATGCATAGCATACCAAATTTACAAATATTCTCAATATCCATTAAATATAGTTATACTGATAATTTATTATAACCTCAAATATTCAACTGTAATTTTGTAAATTGTTCTCGGAAAATGGCAATTTTTTCTGAAGTAGGATTGAATCAATTCTTATCAGAATGCTATTTTACAATGATGTTTATTTTATTAGTATTTTATTTAGAGGCCAACTTTTCAATACGAAGTCGAGGAGGATCTTTGGCGTTGGTACCATATGGACAAGAAACTTATTCTACATGGTACTCACTCCATAGCATTTTTCGATTTTTCGAGTACCTTCTTTTGGGTAGAATAAAAATTTTATTCTATATGGAGTATATTATAATAATAAGAATAATTCTTTATTACGGAAATAAATTTCAATTACAAAATCGTTTTTACATACATAACATATAGTAGGTATTAAATTACATATTTAATGTAAGATAATTGCTTTATAATTATATTTATAATAAGATATAGAATGTATATAATAGTAAAAGAAAGAGAAGGAGAAAAATAAAGTAATATTATAAGGATATTAACAATATATACATAAACATACATATATAAATACAATAAACTATATAACAATATTAATCTTATAAGCATATTTCTTAAATATAGTATTATATATAAGTAAGTATTATATATTCCTTAAGATATGAGTCAAAAATATTTTAAAAGGTTTATAGAAAAATAAATATTTTGTATAAAATTTCCAACAGACATTAAGATATTCGATAGCGAATTTATCAGGTAATTTGTAGTAGTATTTTTTTATAGAAAATTAAACGGCGTAACCTATCAGCATTTATTGGTAATTAGGTACGTATATTATAATATTTATTATACATAATAATGGATTCTGAAATTGATGTATTAATCAATTAAAATAAATTATTTATTATTATTATTTATTATTATTTATTAAATTAAATTATTATTTAAGAATATTCTTAAATCAATTAATAATTTAAAATGCACTTAAGCTAAATTAGTAAGTTCATGTAAGGGTCAAAATATCCAATTAAAATCACTTAACACAAAATTAGATGACGTCAAAACCAAAATATCAAGTTATGATATTTTTTTTTCTGATTTAAACGGTAAGATTGATTCATTTTCTTACAAAATTAATTCACTAACCGATAATATTAATCGTTTTACTAATCGGGTCAATTCATTAGAAAGCGATATGGCTAATTTATCAAGTGAATTTATTCTTAATGAGTTTTCCGAACGTCAACAACGTGCTAATAATATTCTTATATTCAATATTTCTGAGCAAAAAAACTCCGATGACCCTCCAGATACCACTGCGCTCTCAGAATTATTTAAGGTTTTGGATTTAAATATTTTACCCTTTAAAATATTTCGTCTGGGCAAATCTGCGGTTAAACCATGTCCAATCAAGGCTGAACTGACTACTTCTCACCAAGTTTTCGATGTGCTTAAATTCAAATTTCAACTGCGTTCGCATAGCACACTTGGTTTAATTCATATATCTACGGATCGTACAACTTACCAACGTAATTATTTTAAAAGTATTCTAAACGAAATAGACAAGAGAAAAAAGAAGACAAAAATAATTTAATTTTAAAATACCTTAAAGGCGTTCTTTTCATTTCAAAAAACGGGCAAACTGCTCAAACGGATTAAGTATTTATTATAAAAATATTCGTAGCCTTAATTCTAAGATAGTTTCTTTGATTTATAATTTAGCTATAAATAATTACAATATTGTTATTATTTACCGAAACCTGGTTATCTCCTAAACCTTCTAATGCTCAATTAGGTTTAAACTGGTATACTATTTATCGCTTCAATAGATCCTTCGTTTCTAGTTCAAGTTTTAGTGGAGGTGGTGTACTTATTGCATTAATAATAAATATAAGTCATACTTATTATCGGTTGATAATCCAACCATTGAATAGTTATTTGTATTTGTATTTATTTTTAATATCTCCATTATTGTTGGCAATGTGTACTTACTACCTTCATCTTCTTCTAACATTGATTCTTATAACATCTATTTTAACACCGTTGAAAATTTAATCTCCACATATAATGATACTAAATTGATCTTGTTGGGAGATTTTAACTTACCTAAACTAAAATGGCCATCTGACCACAGACCGGTATCCTGAATTTTCAGCACTGTTCTTATTGAATCTGAATTTATTTCATTTTTATCTTACCTTAACCTTAACCAATTTAATTATATTCGCAATTCTAACTGGTTTATACTAGATTTCGTTATTTCTAATTTAGATGATGTCTCCATTACTAAGGATCTAGCCCACTCGTCATTTGAAATTAAAAAGATTCTTAATTAATATTTTCGAAAAATATTTTTTTAGATGGAACGATTTTTATATTTTTTCTGCTTATCTAAATCTTAGAATTTCTTTAATCTGATAATTATTGATAAAGATACAGAATATATTAAAGTTCAAACTCAAGAAAAATTAATAGAAATATTTGATTTAAAAACACTCTCCTGAACAATTCGTTATTTTGACATAGAACCTTTTCATTCTCAGGTGACACACTATTAAAAGCCAACAGCCATCATCCACCATCTTCAATTTACTTTTCCAATTTGCTAATTAAACCACTCCCATTTTTTGAAACAACATATATATTTTCTTTAGGTAGTTATAATAATTTAACAATTTATTTTGACACGATTAATTGGAATTCTCTGTTTAGAAACTGTGATGTTAACTAAGTCGTTCGAGTTTTTTATGACATTCTTTATAAAGAAATTAATACATTTATTCCAATTTGTGCCTTATATAAGTCTAATTTTCAAAATTGGTTATCTTCAGAGATAAAAAAAACTTATTTTAAAGACAAATCTGTTCTTAAACAATTTAAAATGATTAAATCTCCAATTAAGTATAGTTTATTTGCTAATTTTAGAAGTAGATGCAAATAGCTATCAAAACACTATTACTCATCCCACTTACCCTCAGTTCAAAGTTCTATCATTCTTTATACAAAAAAATGTTGGTACTATATAAAAAGTAAAAAACGTAAAGGTCTTTCCAACTCCATGTATCTAAATGAACATTCAATTTGATTTTTTGCATTGATGGTACTAAAATCGTTAATCTTTTCGCTAAACACTTTTATAGTGTTTATATGGATTCTAAGTCGAAGAATTCTACTTTTAATCCGTCTAATTTTTTACATCAACTTCTTCTTTTAGCTAAATTTTCCTTTATCTTCTTGCTCTATCTCTCTATCTGATATTTTTATATACTTAAATTCAATTAACACTAAATTGTCTGCTGGCCCAGATTTAATCCCTGATATATTTCTACAGTGTTGTAAATTTGTTCTTACACCCCTCACCTCCATTATTTATTCTTTTCTCTCTCATCCGGTGTATTCCTAAATTTTGGAAATCTAGTTTAGTTTCTCCCATTTACAAAGACTTTGACCCTTTTAATATAATTAATCATCGCCCTATTTCTTTACTTTCCTTAATCCCAAAATTATTTGAAGAACTGGTTTCTAAAGAAATTATTCCTACCCTTAAGAGGCCGCAACACCGACGTAAAAATCGACCTAAAAGCCTGAAAAAACTGTGGGACTTTGGAAAGTCGGATTTCAATTCTGAAAACTGTTTTGAATTCATCAATTTGTCTACTAGGGATCGATTGAGGCATTTTTTTATTTTATTTTTTCGCAATGTTTTTTGTCATTACATTTTTGCATTTTTTAAACATTGATTTTATTTTAGTCTTTAATAATAAAGAAAAATGCCTCGATCGATCCCTAGAAGACAGGGGACAAATTCAAATCTGTTTTCGGAATTGAAATCCGACTTTCCAAAGTTCCATAGTTTTGTCAGGCTTTTAGGTCTTTTAGGCATAAATAATAATAAAACTCAAAATAAAAGTACTGCCGTCAAGAAGCGCTACGTATCACGGTGGATATTACTACCATCATAATATAGGTACAAATAATAATAATATGTTTGTAATGTTTTAAAAACAAAATTCGCCGGCCGGACGGCCGGTCGCAAAATGCGTAGGTACCTATATATCTATTTATATATTTTATTTTTACGACGATATGGGCCGATATTATACTATTTCGAATATATTGACTTGTGTTGAATATTTTCTCACATACCTATAATAATTTTAGTCAATTTATTTTTCCACTTATGTTTATTGATTACACTTTCTAGCAAAAAAAAATTAGAATCAAATTATAAAAAAGGTCGAAAGCTGAATTAACCAATGAACATACTAAATATCCTAACACTTTTCCATTTTGTAATAGGTACCTATTGGAGGGGGCCGCCGCGACGACACGGCGCACAACGCCATCTATTGAGTGATGATTACATACCGTTCTTACTGTAGCGTCCTCTTAACTTATAGATAAACAATGAACAACATTAATTTAGGAATTCAAGGTCTACAGCTATTAATTTATTAGTCTTCTCGAAATATCTGAATGAAGGCTTTGTGAAAGGCTACCAAATCGACGTCTTTTTCACAGATTTTTCTAAGGACTTTGATAATGTCAAACACTATTCTTACAGACAAATTAAGATAATTTGGTATTTGTCATCCACTTTTAACATTACTCTTTTCCTATTTCTCTAAACGTTCACTGATAGTCAAATATAAAAATTACTTTTATTTAATAACATATACTTATTATACTCTTATTTATATTAATGACATTTACTGATCATCTTAAAATTGTTCGAATAGTAAAATCTTTAGATGCTGCTGCTCTTCTTCAATCTGATTTAAATGCTCTCGTTAAATAGTGAGGTCTAAATAACCTTTCTTTGAATGTATAAAAGTGTAAATTTATGTCTTTTAATCGTTCCTGTTCTAATATTTCTTTTGGTTACAACATAAATAATGTTCCTTTGGAAAAAGTTTTCAACTGTACAAACCTTGAGGTCTTTTTTGATAGATAGCTGACTTATAGTACTCCTATTAATTATTATATTAAAAACAAGTCTTTGAGACTGTTTCATTTTATAAAATTTTCTTGTGGTATTTTCTATAATTGAATTGCTTCTCATCTATCTATAATAGCTCCATTATTAGATCTAATCTTGAATATTGTTCTATAATTTGGCCTCATCTTCTTCAAAAACATAATTTAACATTGGAAGTTTTTCAAAATAAATTTTAGGATTTCTTTATAATCGTTGTAATATTCCACAAATCCCTCATAATTCTTATAGTCCAATATTAACATATCCTTCTCCTGATTCTCTTGAGTTGCTTATAATCAAACTTGATTTATACTTTTTATACAATATCTTCCATAACAAGATTGATTTTCAAGAGTTCCTTAATCACTTGTCTATTTTAGTTTCCCAACGATCAACTAGATCACGTGCCTCATTCTATGTTCCTATTCAATACATAAACTACCCAATAAATAGCCCGGTAAACCGTATTATGTACCTTTCTAATAAATATGATGTTAAATTTTTAACTTTTAATTCACTTCCATCTTTTAAACAAATATTTAAATACTATTATATATAATAACTAATAATTCAAATGTATATTTATTATCCTATTACCATACTATATATAGCATACTTTAAATTATCAATCATCCAGATTTTGTTTTTATAATTGTCATTTCACCCTATCAATATTATATTTATTTTGTCAACATATTTATATTTATGGATTTATACTTATACCTACTTATTTATTATTGTCACTCATAAAATTGATAACCAATGTATTATATTTTTTTAATGGGTTTCTCAACTCCTATAATACAAATACTTCATCGAGGTAATAACACATTTTTTAAGTAGTTTTCAAAAACTACAGTAAAAAGTTTACAGTGTTTGCGCCACCACATAATATTATCGTAAACTTAATAAGCGCATTTTAATTACTATGATTAAATTTTCTCATCCACTCCTATTCCTACCTATTAATTATTAATATTGTATAATGTTTTTATTATTAATGTTTTGTTTTTAATTTTATCTATGTATTATATTATGTTAAATGTTTTCGCTTATTATTGTCACACAATTTTGTAATTTCGGAAGTCACGATTTAATTATGTCATCGTTCCATGTATGCCATCATGACAACGCGTACTTATTGTCTTGGCATACTATAATATTATCGTTCGATTTTCCGTTCACCATTGTCGTAAATTATATTGTGATGCATTGTTCTTTTCGTTATCTTCCCCTGCCGGTACTGATATTTCCAAGTATATCTGTTCCTGTAACTTCTGAATTTTCTTCTACTTGATCCATACTGTTTAACTAGGAATTTTAATGTGGTGGACTCCTTCTCCTTCCACATCGCAGTTGATTTGGTCAGTACTTGGAATAACTTCAAGCTGCATTATCAATTCCTTTCATTGCCGTTAGTTTTGTTGCAGAAATCGCCAATGGTCGGTAGTAGCAGTTACTGCTTTCCTCCGCTAACTTTTTTTTAATCGCCTTTTACGATAATCATTAGTTTTTGTAGGTATATTCTGACCCCAAACTACAGGGGATACATACATACATACATACATACATACATACATACATACATACATACATACATACATACATACATACATACATACATACATACATACATA
>JAIPRL010010370.1:0-15653 GCA_025469235.1 Pemphigus obesinymphae
TATTAAATTTTTTAACATATAAAAAAAAAAAAAAAAAAAAAAAAAAAATAAACATCATTGTAAAACCACTAGCTCCCTCGCTACGCTCAGAATCTAAAATTATACATCTGTTTACAGGAGTACAAATATAAAACATAATTAAATCTAGATTTTAAATTTGAGACTCGAGTAGAAAGTCATTTCATAAAAATATTGATTGTTAATGTATTTTTATTTAATTAAATAATTTATAAATGTACCTACATATATCAATACTTTTTATTTTAGATAATATTGTGGGCACACTCAAGTCACCTCCCAAATCCAAGTAATAGATCTTTTATTACTCAAATTCCCTCCTATATTTTTCTATTATTTTCCTTCTTCCACTTTCCCAACTATTTGGGATCTGGCCAACCTAGTCTTCAATTTCCACAAAACTCAATTTCTCGCATCCTTCTCATTTACACCTGCCCACCTTATATCACTCTGTATTGCATCCCCCCTATTTGTTTTGTCTTCCCCTTTCCCTATTTTCTTCAATATAAATTCCCTTTACTACTCATACTTCCTCTGCCTTTTCACTCCTTAAAAAATGCCCTAGCCATATCAATCTATTCTTCATTTTGTCCACTATTGGAGCCATTCTCACACTACCCTTTATATATTAATTTCTTATTTTGTCCTCTTAAGTCACCCCACTCATCCATCTTAACATTCTCATCTCTGCCACATCATACTCTGTTCTATCTTCCTATCCACTACCAAACTTTAATCCATACATATCATTGCATGTCTGACTACTGTTTTATAAAATTTACCTTTTAATCTAATTAGGGTCACACAAAATACCCGAAGTTTCTCACCACTTCATCCATCCACACTTATCCATGTGTTTTATATCTTCCTCGAAACCACCATACAATTATGAGTAAAACAGATCCTAAGTACTTGAACCTTTCAACCTCATCCACTACATCTTCACTCAACTTCAATACTTGCCTTTCCCTATTTGCTTTGTGTTCCTTTTCTCCAAAATCATACTCTATATATTCTGTTTTACTCCTACTAATTCTTAATCCTTTCCCCACGAGAACTTTTCTCCGCTCTTCCAGTCTGCCATTCATTTCCTCTGACTCCTCCGTTGACTCATCAACCAACACTATATAATTTAAAAAAAGCATGCGCTATGGTAGGTACCTTACTCTATAAATTCTTTGTTATATCATCCATTACTAGGGAAAATAAATAAGGATTCAAAGCCAAACTCTGGTGCACTCCTACTCTGAACGTTAACATCCTCATTTTCCTACAAAAATTTCTTACTTTTGTACTTATCCCTTCATAATCATTATTATACTCACGTTCTTGAACTGCCTCCCGTCTCATACTTTATTAATATCAATAATATTGATTTAATATATTATATAATTGAGTATCAGCCATCATATACGATAGGTAATATAAACGAACTGTTCGTACTCGTATATGAATATTTCTCAATTAATCCTAAAGAACTTATTTTGAAGTATTGGAACAGTAATTTAATTTATTATTTTTGACTTTAATTTTGTTTTTGATATGTTATTATTTCAATAATACATATATATATATATTTTGTCGTTAAATGTATAATTAAATATCATGTCATTGTACGCAGTGTATCGATTGTTTTAAAATGTAAATTTTGCTTTATTAATTATAAAATAAAGAAACACATTTTTTTTTTTTTTTGACAAAATACTCCCTCAATACGCAAAGACAAGATGATACACACTCTGTTATAATACACACATGAAAATACGTATAAATAAATATAATATAAACAAATAAAAATAAAAATCCAATTTTTAAAAAATTAATTTTATTTTAACAAATTCGTATTTTGAAAACAATGTTTTTAAAATTTATTTTGTAGTACTGCTACTATACCTACTACTATAGTGGGTAGTTGTTTAACATTGAAGATGAAAATATTGTTTTTGAAATACGTATTTGTAAAATAAAAACAAATTATTTTGTAGAAATTGAGTTTTTATTTTTAAAATAAATAATTCTACAAGTAACTCTACATCAAAATATAATATACCCAATTTAGCGTAGAATAAAAAGTTTAAAGTTTTTAAAAATACATATTAAAATATTATTGACTTGTTTCGTAAATTAGAACCTATGGAATTCTCAAAGTTTCGATAACATCAATAATTACCTATATCCCCGATATCGAAAATACAGACGTATAATATAATCGTGTATATAACCTCGGATACGTTATAAATACGCAATAATAACGGCAAATAACTAATATATAGGTATATAAAACGAATTTTAAATGTTTTTTTTTTTTTAAATAATATTATACAAAACTGCTCAGAATTGTTTTTTGTTGAATTTTAAAATATTTTTATTTATTATTATAGGCATTAAATCGTATTTTTTAGGAAATTTTTCTTTTTTTTTAGGGCATTAAAGTCCGTCCTATCTTATAAGTACTTATATATGTATGTTATTATAGTTAGATTACCAGTGGCGTTTCCTGACTTTGGACATTGGGTGTTAACGTTTAATATAAATGCACAACCCCCCCCCCTTTTACATCAGAAAAATATACATGCACAAAATATATTATAATATGCGACGTTTTTGCATGTGCTGAACTCAATAATACCTATAACAGGTAAAATAAAATATTTTAATATATAGGTAGGTATACAGTATAATATATACTTTCGAGTTGTGTGATAAACTACATAGTTTGCCACAGAAGTGAACATATTGTACTCGTATGTTCAATGTACTACCTTATACCTGCATAAAGTCATAAACGGGTAGCTAATACGATATACACAACTATTGAAAAAAACTCATAGGTAGTCGTATCTGGCAAGTGGCGTTGTTTCAAAAGTTAACGTCATGGTCAGGTATTGGGCACTGTACCCAAGTTCCCCGATAAAAATATCGATCATATACGATTATAGGTATAAAGGTATTATCATGGTTGAAATATAACTACCAGCATGACAAAATAGATAGGTATGTCAGCAATAATCAGGGCTTGAAAACGTTATTAATTTTTGCGTTATAACGTTTTTCGTTTTATAACGTTATTTTTGTTTTGCGTTATAACATTTTTCGTTTTATAACGTTATTTTTTTTTTGTGTTATAACGTTTTTCGTTTTATAACGTTATTTTTTTTTTGCGTTTTTTATAGTGTAAATTTAACCAAAATTCTGCAATTTACATTCTACGTAGTGTGATTTTGCTATATTACCTGTTGGGTAGACAGAAACAACAAATGCATGTATTTAGCTATTAATATTAGCACAAGATCGCGCCCGAACGCGTGATGTATTTAGTCGTTTTCATATGGACATTAAATACTTGTGTTTTAATTTGGCCTTTGGGTGATACTGATTATTTAACGTGATTGAAAAATAATATTAATATAATTAATAATCGTTTTATAACGTTATTATTTTTTTTTTTTTTGCGTTATAACGTTTTTCGTTTTATAACGTTAACGATTTTATTCCGTTATAACGTTATAAATATAACGTTTTCAAGCCCTGGCAATAATACAAATTTTAGTCCTATATGCGCATCCCCACTTTTCCCCATGTATTAGGTTCTTCGCTCTTCATTCAATTCTGTGGTGATGGCTTGGAAATCTATGCTTGATATATATACCTAACCAATAAGAGGCGGAGAATTTAATACATGGTAAAAAGTGGGGATACTTCACAGATGTTGTTCACAATGTTGCTGACATACCTATATATTTTGTTATGAACATATCCATATGCTGCTCAATGTTAACATAATATACAATGTCCCCTTACGCCGCCATTTTATTTCCTATACGTGAAAAAACGTCACGAGTGGGAGTATATCTGCAATAACCTGGTAAATTTAAACCATTTGTATCATGAGACATGAAGCCGCTGATAAAATATTTAACGTCCTACAACACGTCGTAAACACATCACGGTCGAGTTTCGGAGCCTATATCGATTCCGCCGATTTAGTATCGACTCCGCCAGCTAATATTTAAAAAAATTATGTATCAATTCCGCCGACTAAATATTTTATAATCAACCAACGGAAAAATTTAGCACAAAAATTATGGATTATTAATGGATACGTTTGCACAAATATATACATTATATTTATTAGATACCTATATATTTTATTCAATCAGTGAACAACACTATTGTATTTGTTACCTATACGAATACCGTAGTATTAAATGTAACTTAAAATAAATTATTATATCAAACAAATATTATTGTAAAAATCAAAAAAATATTACATTCAAAACTTTAAAATATTGAATAATACATAATTTATTATCAAATTATTGTTATTATACTGTCACATATTATCACATGCATTACATATATACAAGATACAAATCAATTATTACAATATAGTTACAGTATTAAATCAAAATCCGACGAGTGAAATGCTTAATTTTTACTATAAAAGTGTATATAAGTGAATATATACATACTTAATAAATATTAATACTAACTATTTTTATTTATTTTAACTAACTTATTAATAAATAAATATATTGATATACATAAAGAAGAAGCGATGGATCAACAGTAGCCGGCGGAATCGATATATATATCTTTTTTCGAAACCAGAAGTTTCGACGGAGTCCATAAATTCCCGAGTTTCGAGGCAAAAGCCGGTTGTATTTGTATTGTTAGTTTAATATATTTATTTGCGTTCCATAATATACCTACTAATAATAAATGGATCTATGACAATCGTTATATTATATTTGATATTATTTATATATGTTAGGTATGTATCTAAACAATCGTATATTGTTTTTTTAATTTTTAAAATGCATATTTATTAGGATCAAAATAATAATTGTACGGGTAGATTTTGTAAGGCGTTGTACACACAACTTGCACACCCAGGGAAAACGCCACCGTAGATTATCATATTATGTATTGTGTATTATCTATATTGGAATATGTATATACTATATTATGTTCATCGGCCACCGTTTATGTTTTATATTTTGTCGTGCAATGTTTTATGTGTAGTAGAAACCGAAGTTAATGGCTCGCCGTCGGTGTCAAAATCGTGCGTCCGTTGTTCGCCCGGGACTGCTCCGTCGGCCGACCGCACCAAATGCATACCCTGTCAAGTGCCAAATTGTACGTGTCCGCTGACGTCGCACGAGCTACTCGTGGATGGGACGTTATGCGTTTTCAAACCAAATCTAACGTCGTGGCCCGACCAACAGGACACGCATCTCATCGAATACGACACTGTCGGCGTGGACGTGGAATCCAAGTATTTGAAAAAGTACTTGAGGTCGCTTCTGTACAAATGCGTCAAAGTAAAAAATAACGAATTTCATATATTATCGTACATTTTCACGACAAATACCCGTAATGTAATAATTTGGAAAAAAGTACTCGAGAACAAAATATATAGGTAGGTAGTATAGGCGGTGCGGTAGGTAAACTAGTTTTTTTCAAAACGCACTTTTTTTTTTTTTTTTTTATATAAAAATGTCTTTAAAAAAAGGCACATTCCCCCCCGAGTACATTATTTAACGAGCTATATAATATAATTAATATAGGTTCTATATCTGATGAAAATTCAGCGATTGATAAATTTTATTTGCATATCTATTATAAACAGAACCAAATCGTAACATTAATATATTGTGAGTACCAGGTAATAGATACCGTTAGGTAGGTAAGTACCTATAATGTCTATAAGAAAAAGTTCTGTTCGATAAATTCAATATAATATATAGGTAGGCAATGGACAACAGAAGTATAAAAAGGTATTTAACTGTGATATTAACTTAATGAATAAGTTACTTGGAACTGAAAATTATTTAAGTTAATTTTAAATACATTTTGATTTCATATAGTCAAAATTGTTGAATAAAAACAATAAATACAAAAATATGGCACGAGTTAGGTCCCGGTTTACTTATCGGGTACATGAGTTGGATTATTATAGATTACTCGAGTTGGGTTTCGAGATGTGGGTCCGCTTGTAAAGGTAAATTATGAAATTTACCAAAATACGCCAACGATAAGGGTCTAATGCTCCAAAATACTTCTTTCAGCCACACTTATAAACCGGGCAGGGTCACTTGATCGCTTCGTTTACTCGGACAGTTTAATTTGAAAATATCCTTCGATTTTCTGTAAAATATCTACCATGTCGAATGAGTAAGTAACAGGTTAAGTTAAATACGGTTTAAGTGTAAGTTTTTTGGTTGTACTTATAAACCGAGGGGGATTATAATTTGAGTATTTGATAACGTTAAATCCGATTTCATATGAAATCGTGCTGGTTTTTGAACCATGAGCATACGAAATCGTGTTCCCAGAAAGACTAGGTTTAAATAATGAAAGACTAATAATGATATACCGGCGAACCCAATAATTCGAGTTGTTCCAATTTTAGCAAATTGCTACGTTGACCCAACTTGTGTCAACAAGAAGCGGTTAAATATCACGGGATCCAACTAGAGTAATTCGATTTATAGAACTTTTCAATTTCAAAAACACGCGATGAAACCTTTTCATATATTAAGCCCATAATAACCAGAAAAGTATACAGAAGTAAAAATATTTAGATTTTCTAATGTTTATTGTTTACGTATATTAATATCTACTATTAATTGTACAATGCAGAAAAAATATACTAAAAACATAAATAAAATGTAAGCACCTTAATTTTAACTCTTAGTTAATATTTAGTGAAACCTTAGAGCATTTCAGTTTACAATTTTAAATAAGAATTTCAATTTAGACCAGAATATTATAATATTGATTGTAGTTTCCTCTAGGCTTGAAGCAAAAAAAAAAAAAATTCCAAATATTACCATTTTAAACTACCAGCCTCGGAAAACGCTATCCGAAAATGGGTAACAATTAAATCATGTTTTCTAGTCGAAAAGTTGTATTCAGAAAAATAAGATGAAAAAGAAGAAAGAAAAATAAACATCATTGTAAAACCACTAGTTTTCACGCGCCACTCAGAATCTAAAATACTATATGCATTATTGTTAAGTAAATATGTATTGTCTAGAATAGAACATCAGTAAACTATTATTATAAGTTATATAATATATATTATATTATAATACATAATATGTATAAGATATGCATATTTTTTTGACTAACACTATCACTCGAATGTTAAAATATAGTTTAACACTTTTTCACTGAAGTATACTTTTTATCGGAATAGTTTTTTACGAGTACTTATAATCCAGAAACTTAATTTTTTACACATATACAATTTTTTATGGCTATTTTTTGCCCCTATGTAATATTGAATTTTTCAGTTAATATACGTACCGATTTATAGGCAAAACACAGGACGTCTTGCGAGTCACTTGGCAATCTTTGCACTGTTGTAATGTATAAGGACGAGCGGAAAGTTAACCCGTGCAAGGTGTTCAAGGACTACAGGCGTATTCCGGCATCGTCAGATGCCGATCGTTTACCTTTGCCTTGGATTTATTACGGCGAAGGAGACGCTTCCATCGTGTTGAATAAGAGAAAAATCACATCCAAATACAGTATAAAACCAGGCAGGCATGTAAGTATACTTTCCTCAGGACCAGAAAAAAAAATAATTTGTGTTATCCTTATTTTTAAATCTCTTATACGTTCAAAGGTTGACTATGGTTAATTTTTGTTTTCCTCCGCTTCTTTTGTTCATCAACTAAACTCTTTTCTAACTTCCTGCATTCGCATCTTAATACGTGCTATTCAAACCACGTCCAATATTTGTTTGGAAATTGAGTGTGTTTTTTCCCCTGTAGAGATATATTCACGTCTTCTGGATAGTAAGTTTCTTTTAAAACATATCGACCCTTTCAATGATAATATTTTCATGATTTTTTATTCCCTTTATACACGTTGGCGTTATGTACCTAAAACCCTTTCTATACTTTCGTCCAATGCGTTGTCACTGATATCGTTTAACAAGATGGTGTTTTCTCCAATCAGCCGTTTAAATATTTAATATTAATCCTTTCAAGATTTAATATTTCAACCTCTTATCCATACTGATCCACACATACTTCATTTTCCTAAATTTTCTTTATATCTCCTACCCAATGATATAATCAATAACCTATTTTCAGAATTTATTTCATTGCGTTTTTCTCACCATTGTTTAATTTTTACCGACGGATCGGTATCACACAACTCGGCAGATTTTCTTTTTTTTATTTCGAAACTAAACATTACATTTTCTGACGTTCTTCCTCCTTTTTCTTGCTCTTTCACGTTCGAATGCTATGTTATTCTAATGGCGTTTAACTAATCCGTTTCTTAACTCCTGATAAAGTCCTCATTGTGTCTGATTTGCTGTCAGAAAATCTTCCAACTCTCACCTTTTTCTCAATCTCAAATGAGCTTTGCACGTTCTCAGTCTTTCAATCATAAATGTTGAATCTGTATGATGTCCAGGTCATGTCGGTATCTTTGGAAACGAGGAAGCCGATCATTAAGCTGTATCCACCAAATATGTATGTCGCCAACCATCTCTTAAAATTCCTTCCTAGGATATTCTTCCATATTTTAACCAAACCATATATAAAGCTTGGTAGAATAAGTGGATTCCTCTTCTCCTCACTTGGCTTCCTGGTATAAGCAAATAACCTCTACTATTCCGAAATTTCCCTGGTTTATAAATCTTCCTCTCTCTCGGTTTCAAATAATTACATTTTCTCACCTTAGGCAGGCATATAATTGGCTCCCGTCTCACGCTTTCCATTTAGTCCTCGATAATTCCCCCCTTTGCATTTATCATGTTGAGGAAATCAAATGTGACTTTGCCCATTTATTTTTGACTGTCCTACATTTATTCTTTCTGTCCGTAATTTAATATTGGTATGTATTTTTTATCATGTATTTGTAATTGTTGAGTTGTATAATTATTAATTAAAAGCTATAATAATAATAATAATAATAATAATAATAATAATAATAATATTAAAAAAATAATAATAATAATTATTAACATAAATAAGAATTGCTGAAAATATATACAGTGCGATTAACTTTTATAATAACACTAAATATTTCGGTTCTTGTATTAAACATTTTTAGGAGGCTTAGGGGGTACTGAAATACACATTTTGTGAAATTTTCGAATTTCTAACTTTTAAAGTGAGCGCATGCGTAATACAATTTGTATTTTTTTAAACAGCAACACTCACTTTTATCAGATTCAGATTAAAAGATTTTTTTCAAATACTTTTGATCTTTTAAACTAGGTTCTAAACCCAAAATTTATTGAATAACGGTCATTTCAAATTTTAAAAAGAAACTATTGTTTTTTTAAACATTTTTAACGTGACACACAAAAATATATTTTAGAAAAAACGATGGTTTCTTGTTAAAATTTAAAATAACTGTTATACAATCAATTTTGAGTTTAGAATTTAGTTTAAAAGGTCAAAATGACTTGAAAAATATCTTTTAATCCGAGTCTGATGCTAAAAGCAGGAGTTGCTATTTAAAAAAAATACAAGTTGTATTGCACACGCGTGTATTGTTAGAGTAAAAATTTGAAAATTTCATAAAATGTGTATTTCAGTACGCCTTAAGCCTCCTGAAAAATTCATTTTAATATAAGGTCATCCGGCTGAAATATTTAGTGTTACCATAAAAGTTGATCACACATGTATAAATATTATATTATTATTTTTTTATTAAAGTAAAAAACCAAATTTCTTAAACAGAATTTAAATTGAAAAACTGATTGAGGAAATAACTGTAATGGTATATGCACTGATACCTATGCACATTATTATGATAAAGAATTAATTGTAGACAAAGAATTAAAAAAATACAATTAGTTTTAAAATGTATTTCTATTTATCGAAAAAATAAATATTTAATTTTGAATAAATATCATAATAAAAATATCAGAATTCTTAATATTTGTACTTAAATATTCTTTAGGTTTTTTTTAAAAATTTAAAACATTTAGCTGAATTATATCTGTATACTGTCTAATACTCTATACTCTGTCCCAGATAAGAGTAATCTCAGGCGTCGTGGTAAATCGATTTTCGTTCAGTGGTCACAGGTCATAAACCGCCTGAGATTATCCTTATTTGGGATAGAATATATTTTATCTTTTAGTTGCAAAACTCAAAAGGGAAGATGTGTATATGGACTTGAATAAAAATAGATATTGTAATCCAATTCTGAATGTCCCACAACATACATAGGTATATAAAATAATACGTTATACCATAAATTGCACTTAAATTATAAAATAAAATTTTTCCATAATTTCTCATTAACGTATTAAAAAATATCACACTATTTTATTATTTAAATTTTAATATATTAGTAAAAATTATAACTCTGGTAATAATAATGTTAATTATTCTAAATTTAATAATTTTTCTTGCAAAAAGAAAAGTAACGTATACACAGTGTATTATGTTTGTGATTTAGGTTTATAATAAATTATAATATAATTGTCATAAGTGTTCAAGTTTTTTTAACAGAAAGTAAAGGATTTTGAAATAATGCTTAGTAGAAATCAATCGGTTAAACATCTAGAAAGGTTTCGATCTGAAACAAAAGACGACAGTAAAATGTAGACACATTTTGCTGTGATATTTGTAAATTATTAATTTATAAACATCAAATCTACATAGTGTACCACTTGATTTATTCTGGTAATATATATATATATCAAAAAAAATATTACATCATTTGTGATCCCACCAACCATTAAGGAGATATGAAATATAGTTCAAATACTAAATTTTCTGATTTGGTAAAAATTAGTAAAAATCACTTAGTCGAGTAGTTTAGTTTCGAGTATTTAGACAACACAGAACATTGTTTTAATTGCTATTTGACTTGATTATGATTGGGTTTTTATTTTTGAAAAATATGATTATAAATACAAATTTGTTTTATATTTTGTATTCTAATATCATTTCGGTTTTTCAAGGAAATATAAAAAAAATATCGTTCAGATACACATACTAAAAATTAGTCCATTGTTTTATCGGCCTTTAGACAGAATAGTGGTACCTCTTATTATTATTTCAAATTTTAAAATAAAGATAAATCGTTGCATTCGAAATACGATTCTGAATAAAGTTCGGTATAATATTATATATAAGGGTAGGTAGGTATATAAAAAAAAAATAATTTTGTTATTTCCTCTATATTTTAAAATAATTTCATTATAAAAGAGTAGTTTTTCTTTACGCTAAATAAAGAAAACATTTGGGATAATCAAAAAATGACTTCTTTATAGTAGGTAACCTAAAAAATGTCTTAACAATAAAGCTCTTTACTCCAAAACTCCTGTTGGTCCCTAGTGGAAAAATATAGTAGGTACCTACTAAAAGGTAGTATTAAAATACAAACTGAATGATTACATTATTCACTATTTGTGTTATTTTTCATTATTAAATCCAAATTATATGTATTACTGTTTCATTTTTAGAATAGCAATTTGAAACTGATCGCGGCTAGGTATCATCTGAACGGGTCGTTTATAAATATCTCGGAGTTGAGGCCCATCGAGCTTCTATTGTGCCCCGGACTATGGAATGATATTGAACTGGCTTTTCGTTTCGGAGCTCGATTCTTTCACACTTGTAACGTACCTGCAAAACAACTGGTTGAACAAGGGACCTTGGAGCCCATATTTTACGATCTTTACCTACAATACGAAGACAACAAAAAAAACATGCTGTACGCAATACCGTTATTAGTGAAAAATATCAAACTGGGAACTACTTACCCGAATACAGTAAGTTTATAAAATAATTGTAGGTTTACCATTAATTTTTATAATTAAAATTATTTTAATAATTTAATAATTTAAATTATAGTTGGATAAATAATAATAAAAAAGATGTTTAGATACATAGTTACAACGAAATTGCCGAAATATATTTCATTACAGTTGACCGTATAATCTTATGCGGAAATGATAAGTAACATGATAAAATTCGAAAACGTTAAAAAAAATTTGAACTATCGATAATTAAGATTTGTATATAATTTTTAGATTAGAGCAGAATACGTTAAACTATAATATTACAATTTCAGGTCTTAATTTTAATTATATATATATATTTGTATGTAAATTAGTCAAAAATGATTAAAAGTTCTTCATAATTTTATTACGTCAATTTAGTAAATTAATTAATGTGCGTAAAACTTTTTCTGGCAATATTATTTCCCGAGATCTAATAAATTAACAAAAATCGATTTCGTCAAGCACATATATTGTTAGAACATTTTTCATTATTGCCAGTAGTTTTTCAATACGCATAAGCATAGATAAATTATTAGGAAAATAGAAAAACTACCACTTCAATTCGAAAATTGTTTACCCATAACCTCTTATATTTTTTTTACTTGAAAAATACGTCATTGTAAAACCAATAAATTCTTTACTTATACGTTCAAAATGTAAATAGTAGGGCATACAGGGTATTGAGTACAATAGGTACATCTAGTTTAGTTCCACTCACCTTAATGAAATTCAGTGTTGTATTGTTAAGTATTATTTAAACTTTCCAAATTCGAAAAACAATTTGAATTAGACCTTCAATTATTGTAGTATTTATAGACAGTTTATAGTGTTCAATGTCCATATTATATAAAGAGTAAAGAAAAAAAATAAGTACAGATTTCCAATATTCATTAATTTAAGATTTGAGATTGTCTGGTTGTAGTTTCTAAATATGTTTTCAATAGGCGAAAATTGAAATTTTTGGGAAAACTTGAGAAGTTCTAAAGATTATCTCTGTTTATCACGTATACTATTTGAATACTTAATTTTTAGTAATTTCTAAAAAACGTATAAAAAAGACATAATAAAATGTAAAAATACACTTCATTATAAAAGCAATAAATCCATCAAATAAATCGACCAACATCAAACAAATCGTAGAATTTTCAGGGTTTTCATAATATATAATACTAGCTGAATTACCCAGCTTTACCCGTGCACAAATTTGAACGAAAATGTCATTATAAGTAATATAAGTAATTTAACTTAACTATGATATTTCAAAATGATTCTATACACATATATATATATTAAAAATGATTCTATAAACATATTATTATACGCTTATTTATTATATTATAACTAGATAGAACTATGAATGAAGTATTGTAATAAAAAATACTTAAGTCAAAACCTTTTGATATACCACATTCAGAGTTTTATTTTGTGGTGCATAAACGTATAAATTGTCAAATGTTCCAACTCTAGAAAATGCTACATACAATTGTCCAATTGTGCACGTGAGAAATAGGTATTATCCAAATCTATTCCATTTTTTACTATTCTATTTTACTCTATAAAATGAAAAAAATAGATGACGTGGTGGGGACACTCAGAGGAGTATTTCCAACAACTCAGTGAAAAAAAATCTTAAAAAATTTCAACAGTATCTTCAGAAACGTGGTACATAAAAAAGACCTGTTCTTTTATATATATATATATATTATATATTATATGGGTATGTCTACTTAGATATGGAAATATAATTTTTCATTTCTAATATTATATATATATATATCATCTACGTATATCCATTAGCTTTTCTTTTGGTTATCAATCAGTGGAAATTGCATTATAAAATGTATTAGGTATACGTATATTAATATAATTTTATTTTATAGGGTAGAGATACGACACAGTGGTTACTAACCAGACGTATGTTCCTGATGGATCGGTTCAGTGGAATTTCGGTTAAGGCCCAGGAATCACCGACAGTCGTACAATATCTGAAATCCGTAAAACTCGTGTAAGTTTAACAGTAAAGTAAATTATGATTAAAACATCGACTACAATCGTGGTTTTGTGTTTTTCGTTATACGCAAGTGTCCAAGCTCAACGCGAAATTGAAAACGAAGGTAGCATCTATCCTCCATTTATGGTTTTGGAATATGGACAAATATCCAGTGAAAATGTATCGTCCAATCAGGTGGCCCCCGTGACTTTTACGGTGGAATTTTTTATGGAAAACGATATACTCCATTATGTTGACGTAAGATTTTTTTCATTTTGATAAAGTTAGTTACATTTTTGTAATAACTAAAATGTTCTGTATAATATATTATACGTACACGTGCTTTTAGATGAGTTTGGGTGTTCTCAGTGGATGTGTGTTTATATGGAGTTGTATACACACGTGGAGTGAATCGAAACGATGCGGACGAATGGCGATTGACTTGTGGACGGTTGGCCAGTTTTCGATCACTTGTTGTTCACATTTTGCTAACATGATATTCGCAGTATGCCTTCTGTTGGCTATCCACACGTTGGTCTTTTATAAAGCTCAGAGCGTTGTTTACATATTATTGCCGTCGCAAGAACTGGAAGCAGTCGTTAACCGTTACGTGCTCATTGCGTTCATATTAAAGGTACGCCACGATTTAATAGGGTTTTTAAGAAAACCTGTTTTTAACTCAATTGAATTGTTCATGTTAAATTTCATTTTCAATCAAAAATTCAACAAAAAAATAATTTTATACTTATCCTCCAATGACGAGATATTATGTCAAAATATACTACAAATATTATAATGAAACATTATGCACGGTATCTACTTCATAATAATACTTAAACTAATACAGCAATACCTACCAGAGTTGTCAAATACTTCACAATTATCATAATGTGTTCCCAAACGTAATATCTATCAAGGCTATTGTTAATGGTTAATGCATAAAACATTTAAGCAATATTGTAAGTACAGATAAAAATTAAAATTAATATTATCTATAAAATGTTAAAAGATAAAATCAAATCTTTTCATTATTGAAAAAAGTAAACTGCCTAAAAAATGCATTATAGGTACGTATTGAACTATAAACATAGAAGTTGTGTCATACCTATTGATTGATATAATAAAAATTGTGCCTTGATCATAGCAAAAAAAAAAAATAAATAAAAATAAAAAAACGAGTAAATGACGTAAAGTTCAGATGAAAAACGACCGAAGAGTATAATTTTAAGTTGGACTTGTAATTGTTTAAATAATTAACAGTTCATTTACTTAAGTATATCTATTATATATATATATATAAATTTAAAATGTATTTATATTTAGGTAGGTACTTAAAAAAATATCTGCTTAATAGATATATTATATATATATATATATATATATATATTAAAAATAATATTTTTAATTATAAAAACGTAAGTTAAATACCTAGAAATATATTTTTTTTATTATAATTTTCATAAAAAGTATCTTTTTTTTTAAACAAAATATGCTGGATATTTAGTTTTGACCATATTATAACTCAAAATTACAAGCGACTATAAACAGATCAATTATTAAGATAATATTATATTAATAAAAATACTTACATAATAAACTGTTGTACATAATAGTATTTTCTTCTCCTTCGCCTTCTCTCCCAACTATTTGGGGTCGGCCACCCTGGTCCTACACTTCCACTTAACTCTATCTCCCGCATCTTCTTCACTTACTCCCACCATCCTCATATCACTCGCCATTACATCCCCCCATCTCTTTTTCGGTCTTCCCCTCCCCCTCTTACCAACAACATGCATTTCCTTTACTAATCTTACTGCCTCAGTCTCTTCCCTCCTTAATACATGCCCGAGCCATCTTAATCTATTCTCTCTC
>JAIPRL010010371.1:0-15653 GCA_025469235.1 Pemphigus obesinymphae
TATCATTGCTTTCAAATTCAATACATCCACCAAAAGTACCCTGCCCAGTTGCAAAGTGCATCCACCAATACTGACACCCGACGAGCGAAGTGCTTCCACAACCTACTGACCGGCTTTTTTTTTTTTTGTTTTGTGTTTCTAAGATGATTGTAAGTTAATTAAAATAAAAAATGCTATTGCAAGTTTTTCATTAAAAATGTATATGTTTGACATCCTCTTAATACATATAATTTGAACTAATCGGATCACTTAATTAAAACATTTTAAAAATTAGATGTTTATTAATTGTGAATCGTTAAGTAATTGTTTAATGTATGATAAATATGTTTCAATTTATGCCATTTGAAGTTGTTTATTAATTCAAATATTTAAAAATTTTTAAAATCAAACCAATAAAACTATCCAAATTAATGTCAGCCATAAAAATAATTTTCGTTCATAAATAAGATTTGTAGGTTTCGTTTCATCGATAAACTCATACTAGTTCACGCGAGTGTGCGCAGTATGTATTACATATACTAACAAACGATTACTATTCACACAAAAATCATGTCATGTCCGCAGTATCGGAAAATTGTCTGTGTACATCTCTTTAGAAAATGTGTGTTTATAAGGACCATAATAACAATAATAATAAATGTAATTTATTTTGTGCGATTTTTATCAGATTAATATATTAATGAACTTTGATTCAGCTTTTTCGTAAGAACAATACAAAATTAAAAACTTTACGGTTAAGAATGAAAATCGTATAACCTAATAAAAACTCAGCACTGCATAAATGTTATTAAATTAAATAAACCTTTGGTTTGACTCGGATTTCTGTGTATTTTTTTACTCTAATCCCAAAGTGTATGTGTTTTGTCAGTTAGGTATTAGAAATATGAGTAATATTGTAAATATTATTGTAATATATAAATAATATTATATAATATTATATTATTACGTATTATTATGTATGTATATTTTCAACTGCGTATAAAATAAATATACCAGTTAACTAAATAATCGAAAATGTACATATGAATCATAAAATCCATAAGAAAATAAAATGTATCACATTTATCAATTTCGATTTATAACAAAGAAATAAACAGCTGATTATTACAAAACGTAAAATATAATTATTTCGTTGAAAATAATAAAATCAAACTAGTACGTGAACTTAGTGTAATCTTATCTTCTGATTTATCATTTAATTATCATATCAATAAAATACATGGGAAGGCTCTAAAAATCCTAGGCTGTATTAAGAAAAGACGTAATGAATTTACCAATATCAAATGTCTCGTGACTATGTAAGTAGCTATCTAATTAGATCTATCTTTGAGTTTGGCTGTAAAGTTTTGTACCCTAAACATGTTGGACTGGTTGGGTTAACAAACTTGAAAGGGTGTAGAAAAGGTTTGCAAGAATGGTGGGATACAAGATAGATAGGAACGGCGGAGCAGACCTCCATGAGGTAATTTTGGGCCATTGTAGCTTAAAACCTTTAGTCCAATGTCTTAAATGTCTGAACTTAGTATCCATAGCCAAATTACATAGAGGACAAAATGATTGTCTAGATTTTCTTGTACGATTAAAATTTAAAGAACCATTGCAAAAGAGACACAAAACGCTTTTCGATATTTCACTTACTAGAACCAACTACGTCTAATATATAGTCTGAAATACCGCATCCTTAGTATATGTAATGTTTATCTATTATCAAAACCTAGAAAATGTTTATTTTATCAATAATTTCTAATATATTGTAATAATTAATTTATATATTAGTTTTAAGTTTAATTAAATAAATAAATAATAAAACTGAATGTGGACAATTGGTACTTGATACCAACGTTATAAAACTCAAACGTAGTCCAGATACTCAGCAAGACTGCTGGAGCTCGACTAACCCGTACTAAGTCAATCATACCTGCATATCCGATAAATATGTCTCTAGTCCTGAATATTTATTATAAGACAATATATATCTAATCTTTTTTCGATACTCCAATACAAAATAAACCCAATAAAAATACTTTTCGCCTTCTATATATCATATATTCTCTCCCCCATATTAGGGGGATTATTATCATTTAATTTTCTTTGCTATTATATTAGAAGAAAAATAAATATAAATAAATATGTAAAAATGGCAAAACAGAGTAGAATAGCAAAGTAAGTTCAATTGAATACAATATGGAACCACATCGTAAAACATACTTTAAATTAATCAATTAATGATAACACAATAAAATCGTCATTTTACAGCAGCGTAGGTGTAACGGGAATGGAAAAATAGCCTTTACTTTTTTATCATGCTTATAAGTATACATGAACCATAACGGTAAATAATAATAAATACTAATTATAACCTATTTATTTTTGCTAGAAATTAAAACTATTAATAATAAAACTAAACAATTTACGAATAAAATTGCTATCAATTATGATAATATTATAATGTTTATAAATGATGTATACCTATTCGGAAACAGTGGCTTACGCAGGATTAAACTTAAAAATAAATGGTTTTATGTGATAGGGGAAATTAAGGCAAGTTGAGGAATTCTTATTTTAATTAGAGCGGTATTCGGTTGTTAATCTAACTCAAAAAAATTAACAAAGTTAATTAAAGTTAGTAGAAGTTATAGTAACATTACATTTCTCAAGTTAGAGGGTATTTCGAAATTGCTGCCTTGTGTACAATCCACGAGTTTCCGATTAACTGATACCGTTCACGAAAAAAGGCGATTAAAATCTAATATATTTCGAAATTATTATCGAAAAATGATTATTATTCTACGATCCGTTCGAGAGATAAAATTTGCAAAAATAATTTGCATTCGAGACGAAAAACAAAAAAAAAAAAAAAAAAAAAAAAAACACAGAAATTTACATACAGTATAGTTATATTGATATCTTTATAGATTTAACTTTTTTTTTTTTTTTTGAAAAAGTGCAGTCCATGCTTTCTTAGCTGAAATGTCGTTTCTATCGACCATCCGCAGCGCATATACGAAACGGGCATTTCTCGTCAATTTTTCGTGTATTTTTAACGCATTCGGCGTCGCTTCTCTCTTGCATGACGATTTCGTGGCCTTTTTTCGAGGAGAGCAATATATTATATTGAAAAAAGTTTTGTTTTTCAGATGTACGATCACTGCAGTGGGTCGTCCTACATATTATATGTACAACGGTCCTTTCACAATTCTTTCGTGGTGTTCGTCCCCGTTTCCCGATTCGACCGGCCGAGAAATGCGGATATATAACGATTTACGGCGTGACGAGACGACGCCCTATTCATACATGGATGGACGAAGGGTAATAGAAATCCCCGGAGGATATTATATATCTATTACGTGATAAGTGTGCCGGTTTATGAGTTATGACGGACAAACGACCGCAAACAGACCGCGGAGGAGGGTATATATATATATATATACGTACACGTTTACGGGGCATACGATTTTACGACCGACACCGCGTGTCCCTGATAAGGGCGGACGTTACGCGGGACGCACGCTGGACTGACCGATGACGTTATTTCGGGAATGCGATATATCCGTTTCCACCGTATCCGTTATCATCATTCCGTATAACGGGAGCGACAATCAATAATAACTATAACCCGTACGTACGTATATGATAACATTATCGATACTATTTTGGGTTTCCCCCCCTCCCCCCCCCCCGACGATTTATCCCGTATTGTGTATTGGGCCGCGGGCGCACACCAAAAGAGCAAAACCGACTAAGGCAGACTTTATAGCAGCTTTATTACGACTAATGAAAAATAGAACCCATATGTAATTCAGTGTAAGCCCGCACACTGAGGAGTCATCATATAGGTAGTCAAAACAAAACATTTTTGCTCTTTAGTCAACTTTAGACATGACTGAGGCCGGGCGCACACCAAAAGAGCAAAACCGCTTAAAGCGGTTTGAGTCATATTGCTTTCAACTGACTTGGTCGTAATAAAACGATTTGAACCGCACAACAAAAAAAGCCAGAAAAGCGAAATCGTATTTAGTCATCAACATGTCTTCCGACGAAGAAGACGCGTTGTCGTCCCTATTTCGTGGTCTTTTTGTCGTTAAATATTGAACGGAATGAAACACCAAAAACAATGTGGGTTCATCCGTTAAATAAAAAGCGTACAAAAAATAATTAAATTAAATGTTTTTTACGGGAATTACGTAATGACGAGGAAAAATTAAAAAATTTTACTCGAGTAAGTTTTGAAACGTTTGATTATATTTTGAACATAATTTCCGAAGATATTCCAAAAGCTAATACCAACTTAACGTAAATTAAATATTCATAATTACCTATATAGGTACATCAGGTACATCAAAACGTAAAAAAAAAAATTATTAATTAATATGAATAATAATAATATAAAATGTAAAACAAAATATTATATATATATATATACGAGCACCGATATTAAACTAGTTCGAACTGAAATGACTGATGAAAAATGTTTTGTCTTGACTGATCGAATAGCGCACGTTCTATTTCGATAAAACACGATTAGCAGTCATGTCTAAAGTTGACTAAAGAGCAAAAATGTTTTGTTTTGACTATGACTCCTCAGTGTGCGGGCTTACACTGAATTACATGGGTTCTATTTTTCATTAGTCATAATAAAGCTGCTTTAGTCTGCTTTAGTCTGCCTTAATCAATTTTGTTCTTTTGGTGCGCGCCCGGCCGAACGTGTGCTATTCGATCAGTCAAGACAAAACATTTTTCATCAGTCATTTCAGTTCGAACTAGTCTAATATCGGTGCTCGTCTAAATGTAATATATAACATTTTATTATTCATAATAATTTTATATTACTGTTATTATTATTAATTATTAATAATTTTTTTATACTTTTTGATGTACCTATATAGGTAATTATGAACATTTAATTTACGTATACATATATAACTTACATGTATAATATATATATATATACTTACTCGAGTAAAATTTTTAAATTTTTGCTCTTTATTAAGTAGGTGATTCCCGTAAAAAAACATTTAATTAAATTATTTTTTGTACGTTTTTTTATTTTAGGGATGAACCCACGTTCTTTTTGGTTTTTCATTCCGTTCAATATTTAACAACAAAGACCACAAAATAGGGACGATAACGTCTTCTTCGTCAGAAGACATTTTGGTGACTAAATACGATTTCGCTTTTCTTGCTTTTTAGGTGTGCGGTGCGAATTGTTTTATTATGACTAAGTCAGTTTAAAGCAAAATGACTCAAACTGCTTTAAGCAGTTTTGCTCTTTTGGTATGCGCCCGGCCTTAGGTATACAACTACAGCCACACACAATATAATATAATATACAGGGTGATTATTTTATCGTGCGCGCTTGATTTTTTTCTACGAACGTTCACATTTATCCATTTAAAACGTTTTGTAAACTCGTTGTCGCTGTATTTTTATTTATTTTTTTTTATAAAGTTCGAAATTTTAATGTTTTCATTATTCACTTTTGACATAGCAACGCTGCCGAATTGTATTTATGACTTGACTGGGTTTTCTATGAAAACTATACTGTGTCAACGTTGATTATTATTGGACCAACGGTTAATTATTTATTATTTAACAGCGTTTAAATCTATAGGAGATGGGAATAGTGCGGGATACAGTAAAAAGTATAGCTCATCACACGACAGACATTCTATCAACATTTTAAACGCATCTAAATAATAAACCGTTGATTCAATATTCGATATCGATACATCACCGTTTTTCAGAGAAATAGTCCGTGTCGGAATATCGAGTGAAAAATAACGGTTGAAGTTTAAGTTAAGTATAAAAAATAACGAACAACAAGTATAAAAAATAACGAACAACAATTCTAACTGTCTATAAAAAATATGGTAAAATAAGTATCTCGAGCTTAAAAAAACAATTACAAAAAAAAAAAAAAAAATTGTTCACGGTGAGCACGTTAAAAGAATCACCATATGTATATGTAATAATTCGTAAGTAAAAAAGAAATAACTATAGTTCAATGTAGAAATTATATAACATAAAAGTAATCTAGATAGAAACAAAAATAACATTATAACAAATTATAAAGATTAGATGAATTGTTTAGACAAGTATTAGATAAATTCAGTTTTATCTTTAAATTATATCTATACAATATGTGCGGTTTTTCCGAATTGCGGACGAATATCATTATTTAGGTTGAATTGCGTGCTCGGTTTTCTGTGACGCAGCCGAATTGCTTGCGCGGTTTTTTTTTAAATTTATTATTTTATAATTTTATTTGGCATTTTTTTAAACTTTTTACCTTTTTTTTTTTTTTTTTGCACATTTGTAAATTTTATTTTTAGTGCATATTTTTGTTTTTAGTTTATATTTTTAAGCATTTTTATTTAAATAAAAATTTGTTAAATCACGTCAAACAAAAAAAGTTTCAATACTTTCCAGCGTATAATATAGTAGACTTTATGTACGGCCTTTATCTGTTTTATTACGATCGGTCGTTATCGGTCGGAGAAAATACATTTTGAATGTTTTTGAATATACTTCGACTAATCCCATTCCTCGGAGAAAACCCATATTACTACCGGATTTAACCGGTCGTCTATTCAAATTTTTTCAGATCATCTAATAGGAGAATACTCAAGATCGAATGTTTACAACACGTAAATCATTCAAGTAACGAAACAGAAGACCAAACCGGCCCACCAGCAACCAGCAGCGAATTCGACTACCTACCCAGGGCCATCCCGAGGGGAGGGGATGTCTCACTCATCCTCCAACTCGGAAAACAGTCGGCAAAATTAAGTTTAGTTGTCAAATTTGAAGTTCAGTCGGCAAATAGTAGAAAAAGTCTCCCATGTCCTTATTTTTTTTTTTTTTTTTTTTTTGCTTGTTCACTCGAGTTTATGAAGTATTTTGGCATTGCAAACTATAAATTATTAGCATTGTCGGGGCAAAATGGGGAAAAAGTTGATTTTTTTTTCTTTTTGCTTATTTTATGTTTTGAAGAGAAGTATTTTATAATTTTTTTTTACATTTTCACCCTTCACCCCCAAATCTTTCTTCGAGACAGCCCTAGCTGTACCTACCTACTGAATTCAGCGAGCAGTCGTTGGGTGGGTAGCGTATGCTCCCATCCCTCCCATATCTGTATTCTGTACATTTCCGTATCGGGAACTTTCCACCCACTGTAAATTGTTAGGGCCGCGAGTATATATTGTAGTGATGGGAATTGATAGTATTATCTATCGAATATGTAAAAAACTATCCAATGAATCACTCGATAGTTTTCAATCGATTGGGAATAATAACTCAATATAAATATAATATTCTCTCGATAGTTTTCTCATTCGATTGTGAATATATAGATTATGTCAAGGTTTATAATAATAAATATTTCAATTCCCTCCCCCACACAAAGTATTCATCCCTAAGTGACTATATTATATACAATTTCAAATGGCGTTTTATATTTTTGTATATTATACTATATTTTACTATACATACTATTATATATATATATTATTAATAGTAACATTTTTATCCGTTGTATCTGTGGAATACACGTGGATACTGGGTAGGTATTACCATAATTATCATAGATAGTATAGATAATACGATAAGTGATTACTGATATATTACCGATATTACACGATAGTGTTTCGATAGTCCGACGTTTCAAAAAATAATCGAGACATCAATAGTTTCGATAGTTTTAAAAATAATCGAGTTGTCGATAGTTTCGATAGACCGATATAGTCTTAAAAACAATCGACAGTTTCGATAGTCCGATAGCTAATCGGTTGTGCTTAAAAATTTTCGATTATTTTTAAAAACAATCGTATAAATAGATACTACAAAACTATCGAGTTGTTTAACAGTTTTCACTAGTATAATATTGCGATCAATATCATATATATAGAATAATAATATATAGAATAATATTGCCGTGTCGGGACGCAGCCTGCACCGGATACTCTCTGGACATCTGAGTCCAACTTGTATATAACTTGTCGGAAATAAGTACACTTGATTACCGAAAACCAATTACCGAAACCTACACCATAGAAAACCATTACCGAAAACCTACGTACGAGTATTATATCTACGAAGCAATGTCCAACTATCACGGCGTCGCACCGTTTCAACCTAATTTATACCACAATATAAAACGTATATTTTCTATAAAAAAATAATTAAATAAATAACTATTGATTATAACTTGTTATAGTAATAATATTCGTGTATTGTTATAGTAATTTAACTAGTTACATTTATTCAGTGAAAAAAAATAATCTAAATATTAGAATAATGACAATATCACGTTTCAAGTATTCATTACATTTTTATTTATTTTTTTATAATATTATATTATTATAACTATTGTCATTTAAATAAGATAATAACATTTAAGTACAGATAGAGATAAAGATAAGATAAATGATAATCTATTTTCATCTAGATATTGGATAGGGATAATTTCCGAACTAAATGAAAATCAATTGATCATCGTTTTGTATAAAGTATTTTGTAATTATGGTGTTGTCATATACTCACTTTCCTTCAGTCAAAATGTTGACGTGACAAATTTTAGCATTCGTAATCCCTTTTCGGCATTCTTTAATTTTGTTATATTTTATTAATACAGTATTTTATACTATAAAATAAATAATTTAGACTTCTCATCTGTTTTGTACTTCGTGTCATATATCTCTATCTATATTTAAACGTGTACTTTTATATTTTATTTATAATATGTTTTTACATTTTTAATCGATGACCCCGTGAATTAGAACCTACATACTTAAAAAAAAAAATAATATTAATACAAAAACTATAATTTTATATTTATAACAGACATTATGTCAAATATGAGAAAATACCATATTTTTCTTATCATATATACCCGTGCAGTGTTTAGTTATCTCATTAATTTATGTAATTTGTGAAATAGATTAAAGTAGGTACCTACCTACGTATAACATGTTTAACATTTTTAGTTAAATAATAAAATGATCATTTCTACCAAATTCATAATATGTTCTATCTTTCTGTCCACTGCCAAATACCCTGATCCGTACACTATTGCATCAGGCATCATACCTGTCATAAAATTTACTTTTTAACCTAAATGAGATCCTCTTGGATCAACCACACCCACATACATACTAAATCTTCACTTAACTTCGTTACTTGAATTTACTTATTCACTCTGTGTTCCCTTTCTCCAAAATTATAATGTACATATTCTATTTTATCCCTACTTATTCTTAATCCTCTCTTCTTGAGAGCTTTTCCGTACTATTTCAGTCTACCGTTCACTTCTTCAAGACTCTTATCAACCAACACTATATCATCAACTGCAAACGGCATACACCATGGTACCTCACCTTATATATTCTTTGTTATTTCATCCATGAATAGGCAAAACAAATAAGAACTCTGGTACACTCCTACTCTGACCGTAAAAACTTCAATTAATCTACAAAAACTCCTTACTCTTGTCCTTGCCCCTTCATACATGTCCTAAATTACATTCACGTATAAATTAGGTAACCGTTTCTTCATTAATACCTATTTCAAGATCTCTCTAGGAATTCTGTCATACGTCTTCTCCAGATCAATAAGTACCATACAAAAAACTTCCTTGTATTTTCTCTGTATTTTCTTACTAAATCTCTTATGCAAAATATTGGCTCTATTGTTGACCTCCCAAGCATAAATCTAAACTGATTTAGAAAGAAGACGGTCTTTAAGACATAAAGTGTTTCTGTTGTAGGTTGACAAAGTAGATAGATAATTCAAAAATGTATCGAACTTACTATTCTCAGATTTTTATAAGGACTCGAACATCGCTTCGCTCGGTTATCGCTCGAGTGTGCCCGATTGTGAGTGTACACATATACTCATAACACACAATATACATAAATTATATTTAATAAAAATTTTGAAAAATACTACGAAAGTACGACGATTTGAAATTCATTACTATGAGATGCAAAAAATATATGGTAAAGGTAACTCTACTATGTGAATCAGACAGTCGGACATTACCATTCTCGGTGTTTTTTAAAACTATTGTCCTCTGCAGATAGAAATCTACGAATGTCCGAGAAAAAAATACGAACTTGCCACAGGGTATTAAAATAGGTACCTATACGTAGTTTAAACGAATAGAAAAAAAATATAATAAATACCAAGTTGCAACGATAAGAAAATGTATTAGGATTTCGTTCGCATATCGCATACATCGGGTAAATATGGAACATTCGTTATCTCCGTGGACGCCGAAATTGTGAAAAAAAAACGCAAAAAAAAAAAAAATACGATTGCCATATTGGAATCTGTATCGAAAATTGGTTTGACAATCGATGCACTATACCACTAAGCTATCTAATCGAGATGATAAGATGATGGAAATTTCTCGACTTTAAACGATTCAGATAACGGACGGTACCGTTAATATAAGTACCTACACATATTGGGAACGAACGTTCGGTCGTACAGGGACGATTTGATGACAAATAAAAATTCAGTCGGGCGTTAAAACGTCCGGGAAATCCGAATACGATCTCCACGGTCTCGTAAAACGTCGGAAAAAAAATTGCAAACGCTGATTTCGGGATTTAGGAGTGATAAGACGACGGCGGAAAAAACGCTCAAACGATAAGAAACGGTCGGCGGAACGGTGCTCTTCCATGCGATCTATAGGGTGAACACAGAGCTTATACGGTATGTACCTAAACTTCGCGTCTTCGGAAAAGTCGAAATACGGACGAACGGAAAACGGAAACATTGTAAATCAAAACCACAACAGTGATAAAACGGAAAAGAAAATACTTACGCGGCTGTCGGTACGGAAAACGGTCAGCGGAATTAAATAAAAAGCGTAAAGTTTTCTCTTCCACGAAAAACCGTCTATTCAGAGTTGGCATATTATACAATAATAGATTAGGAATTCATTTATATATCGTTTATTGATTATATAAATATATTTTTAATACTATTATTGCTAAAAAATCATCATCAAAATTAGTGTGGATCATATTTACTCACCACACGCGATTTATAACGTCAAAAATAAATATATCAGAATTTAAAAAAAAAAATTTATATCACAAACAGTATGTAGTTATTGATTATTCTCAGAAAATGAATGTTCTATTGATACAGAATAAAAAATTTCCAAAAATAATATGTTTAATATAATATAATTGAAACACATATTATATGTGTATAAACAGATATATAAAAATGTGTCATATCTAAGTTCTTGGAAGCTTTGGAAAAGTGTATTTTTTAGATTATTTGTCGATACAAAAGTTGTTTTATTCCTTTTTAAAAACATTATTTTACACTTTTATATATTTCTTTACAAGTTTTATATAAAGTTTTTTTATAATAATATACACAGTATTAAAGTTATTTTAATTTTATTTTTGATATTTAAAGTATTATATACATTTACTTATTAAAAATTTACTAAAATTGTATTTAAATCAATACAAAATAAAATTTTTATTATTATATTTAACATATTTAATATGGAGTCTTATACCCAATAACTGTGAATGTTAAAAAAGGAACGTGCTTTCTTAAGGATTAAAATTAGTTTATATTACTTAATTTTTTGATTTTTTTTTTTTTACAAAAATTTTTATTAATAAAATAATAAATGAAAATACTTTAAAAACCATTCGCTTCTAAAAACACAAATTATCAATAGTTTTTAGAATCCAAATAAATTGTTTTCGACATATAAGGTAATATTTATTCTTTTACGCCTTGGACTGCAGTCAGACACATATACTGGTGGTAGGGTCGTCAATTATGAGTTTTAGACTGGCCATCGATGTTTAATAATTACATAAATTAAAAATATGTATACATAGACATTATACCATTGGCGTTTTTCCCGGGGGGGAGGGGGAAGGAGGCGATATAGGTAGATCATCTCTCCCCTTGACATTTTTTTTTTAAAATCTTTATTGGTTCCAATATTTTAATATATATGATAACGGACTATTGTAAATTTTTCGAAATATACAATTATGAGTCCAAACTACTGGCATTGAGGTACACTTCAGGTAAAAATCTTGATATCGCTGCTTTCGACACTCTAAAGAAATGTTGTATAGTATGGTAACTATTACCAGTCACTAAAAAATTCAATGTCATCTGTAGCTTAGTGCGTGTTGGTATAGAATCCCGAAGAATAGTGTTCTGTTTATGAACGGTCGGCAATACTTTTTTACACATTTTTCCTGTCGATTTTTTAAATGTAGTTAAATTAATGCACGACTAACGTTATACACATTTTTATATCTTAAAATCTAATTTTACCAACTATTTGAACTTAAATACCTCAAAATTGATAATTTTATTGAACATTTTTGAATGACTATAAAAAAAAAATATAAAAATATATATATATATATATAATAAAGAAAAAACGAGAAATTTACCGAAAAAATTCGTGTTCTATTTTACCCATGTACCTATTAATATAATATCAAAAGTGCCATAAATGTTTTTTAAAAATTGAGCATTCAGAAATAATTAGAATTATTATAATAAAAGAATTCAAGAAATTTCATAGGTTTTAAAATGGATTTCATTTTTCAGTTATCGAATGATTGAAAGAATTAAAGCAAAATTAAGTGGGAAATATAGATGATGTGTGAGTATTTTTTATGCTATATAGCTAAGAGGTAGATGTAATAAATAGTAGCGATAAATGTGTTATCAATTATGTGACAAAAGTTTCCATTTAGAGAAAAAAAATTGTATACAACTGTGGTGAATTATATATTGTTGCATATTGAATAAAAATATTAAAAGAAAATTGAAGTATATAAGAGATAAATGTGGATGTTAAGGTGGATGACATGGGTGATTAATTTAGATAGAACACTATAGGAATAAATAATATATGAGTGTAGGCGGTAGTTTAAACATTTTGTCTATAGCTGAGAAAATGAAAAAGTATAGAATTGGGTTTGTTGAAACTGTTGAAAAAATAAAAGAAAATTGAAATTGTAAATAAATAAAGAAGTAAAATATTGATGGAAATCATAGAATAGGTAGCCCTAAAAAGAAAATGAGGTCAGAATCTTTTAGGAGTGATACATGAACGTATATATATATATATATATATATAGAGTATAAATTAAACTGTGGTCATGGACTGACGGAGATGAAAAAAATACGAGTAGGTGATCCACTTATGTGTAGGATAAAGAAAACAATTAAATTAAAAAAGAAGAAAAATTAAAAATAATAATGAGAGATATAAAACCACAGATACAATACGTCTGTATAGTGATGATTATTATCTGATATAAAAATGTTATAATATAAAATGAGGAACAAAATCACTAACATAACATAATATTGTGAACTATTGTATAGTAATTAGTAGGTATTAATTAATTTAAATATTAATATAAATAAAAAGTAATCTAATATAAATTAAATTTATAAAAAATGTTCAGCCAATAATATTATTCATTTGTAATGTTTAACTTATTATGTTACAAAAATATTATACACAATATAATACATATATTTATATATTAGTAATTTACATTTTTTTTAAAAATTTTCGAATATGCGGTTTCTTCAATTATTTGGGCTGGTCAAGACTTTTGCTCCTCCTTTTCAAAAACTGAAATGAAGCCACTATAATTGACGTTAGATTACACTATCCTCTAATTTATTAATTTTATTGAATATAACTTTTTAAAACTATTCTTGGTATATTTTGGTTCAAAATAAAATTAGTCAATTAGTGAAGTTTTGATAAATAGAAATAGAACATTTTACTTAGTTGTGTACCTCAATGAATAAGGCAGTTTTTGAATACAGAAATGAACTTTTCTTATTCGAAGCTATTCGTGTAAAAAGTACGTTTGAAAAACAGTGAGAGTTAAAACCTATTCATACTAAGCTGGTGACTGACAAAAGATGAAATTTAATTAACTTAGTTTTTTAAAATTCATATTACCACAAATAAATATGCACTGGTATATTAAAGTCTACTTAAAGTTTAATGTATTTTAAATTTCAATGCTTGGAAATTCGTATAAATGTCAAATATTTAAAAAATAAAACCGTGGAATATTTGTAAATAAAAAAATTTAAAAAAAGCCTATAAATGTACACATTTCGGTAGTTCTTATTGATTATTGCCATATATTATGTTGAGTTTAAATGTAAAGACGCAACAAAAACAAAATATATTAAATATGTTTACGTAAAAAATGTATTTTAACAATCTATTCATAAACCATATATCATTCAAATATTAAATGATATTTTTTAACCGAACAAATAATACATTATTATATTACACAATTATTTTAATTTTATTTTTTTAATGGTTTATATATAATTCGTGTACAGTTCACACATTCATTCTCGTTAGCTTTTATTTAATTATTCACGTATATGCCGACCGGTAATAGATCATTTAGTGTACTACAGGTAATTGAAATTCCATGATTAATCGAGTTAAAATGTTTAAATCATTGAGTGTGTTGTATAATAAAATTACTACATCAAATGGCCTTTTATAGGAATTTTAACGATTATAATATATTTCTAGACTCAATACAAAGTACAATTTTGTAACTATTTAAATATTTAATATTTAAAAATTTGATGCTCGAACATAATTTATGTATAGCGTTGAGTACTTGTGTCCTCCAAGACCAACCTGCAGGCACTTCACCATAGGACTACGAGTCTATAATGGGAACCAACACTATTATATAGAAAATGCAGAGGCGCCTCAGGATTTTCATCCTATATTTATATAGTTATATTTGAGAGAATAGTATTATCGCGATAAAATGTTGATGCCAAATATAATCGCTAAATTTCTAGCGATTTAAAAAATTTTATATTGACAAAACAAAATAATTTAGTTTTTGAAAATTATTTTCCAATGTTTTCGACAGAGATAGGCTTAAAAATTAAATTTTTATTATTATACTAATCCTTTATTATTTTTTGTTTTTTTTTTTACTAAAAACAAATATTTCTTAATTGAGCAATATATAATATCAATATGTTAAATATCTCTGGAAAATAATAATTTCGATACAGATCGCCGATGTGGAAGCAATTAAATAATTTAATAATCGGGTTGGAAGAAAAATACTGGAGTAGAATCACATAAGTTTAACATCATAGGCGTGTGCGCCACGGAAGGGGCAAGGTGGACAGCCACCCCTCCTGCGAGTGGAATTTTTCTTCCAAATACAGTGTAAAAATAATATTATAGACTGTATTTTTCTAAGGAGTTGAATATAGGTAATTTAATAAACGCGTATGGGCAAGGCGTGTCGGTAATAAACGATAGTATGTGTGACATCCCAGTTCCCGGAGTACCTATTACAGCTTCTTATCTGAAAATTTCGTTCTTCTTAAGAGGATTAGTTACACTCGCATTTGTTGTCTCTGTCTATCCAACAGATAATATAGCAAAATCACACTACGCAGAATTGAAATTTTGGCGTTTAGGTTAAATTTAGAGTATTAACACCTATTACAGAATTTGAAGCGAGGAATATTTTCGAGTGAACCTCATGGGCATTTTGTAAAATATCGTCTGACGAAAAAGTTAAAGCTATTTAAAAATATCAAAAACTAAAAATGCCGTAACT
>JAIPRL010010372.1:0-15645 GCA_025469235.1 Pemphigus obesinymphae
ATAAACAAATAATACAATTATAAAATTGTAAATATTGATATTGGTAATCATGGCGACGAATTGCAATATTAAAAAAGTTCGTTTTTTTTTTTTTTTTTTAAATAAAATTTTCTAGATCCTGATTGCACTTATACACTTATTCGGTCCAATTGTGAATCTAAACCATCCAGGGACCCATTCAAACACACAAAAAAAAATTCATTCAAATCGGTTCAGCCGTTTAGGAGGAGTTCAGTGACATACACACGTACAGTAGAATTAGATAATAAACAAGTAATAATCGTCATTGTCTGTGTAATTCGATTACATAGTTAAATGTAACAAAAATAATAATTTATTCGGACGAGATTGAAAAATAAGCGATTTTTATCTATAAATAATACACTGAATCAAATATCATTGGTAAAATTGGTAATATGCAATAATCGAATTTATATATTTTGTAATTAATTTTGTATTTGTTGAATATTTGTTGAAATAATACAATTTTTATTATTTTGATGTATATATTGTTAAATTAATAAAAAATGTGTTTACAATAACAAATTTATTTTGTAAATTTCACAAAATATATAAGTTATAATTTGATGAAAGTAATTTGTATTAATTATTATAATAAAATATGTTATTAAATTGAAAAAATATTCTGTGTTTAAATTAACTATTTTGATTAACAAATGGGCGTTTGTTCAACGAAGAAGAAGAAGAAAGAAAGAAACACAAAATTTATGTTTATTTAAATAAATTTGTATTCAATCGGACAATTGTGACCAAGACATTGCATAAAAGATGTTGTTAAATCAATAATACGTTTTGTTATTTTACTGTTAAATTAATAAATATTTTATTTCTAAATCAACAAACATTTCGTTGGACATTTGGACGTAAATTAACAACTGTATTATTAAATTAATTAAAATAATTTATAATTAAATTAAATGAAGAGGAGAAAAGCGTCTATGAACCGTGTATCCCGTGGCTTCAAACAACAATATGGCATCGTAAATTGGAAAGTGTTTGGACTTTGGTTTGGAGCTCGGGGTACAGGCTCAGGATTCTTAAAGTCGTTCTTCCGATCACACAACCTCGCAGAGGCTAAAATATATACTTTTTCGTACTACACACTTTAGGATTTTATCACCCATCCCCTTCAGCGGCCTCATTTTAGTTATTGATTGGATGGGGGTTATGTTTTAATCGGTTCAACGGAAAATCAAAATCAAAAGTGTTCATTTATGTTGTAAAAACTTATATTCTTAATAAATAAGTTGTTTTAGTTATGTGTTTATAATTATATTTGAGTTATTAGATAAATAGGCTATTTATACAAATTACAAAAAATGACAATTGTATCGCGATACAAATGTAAATTGAAGCGTATAATCGAACGGCTTTTTTTTCCCGATGATAAAAGTACGAGTAGGTACCTACCTATCTTTTTATCATCAATGAAGTAATATATAGGATAGCCTGCAATAGCTGTTCACGCGTGTCACTCGACACTTATTGGTAGGTATTTCAGATTTTGCTGATGATACGTCTTGGATTTTTTTTTTTGAAAATATATTTAAATAAAATAATTTAATTATAAAAAAAAAAAAAATGTAAAATTAAAAACAAATACCATAATACAGAGCCACTACACACTGTTTAATTTCGTAGTACTACTACACACATAACGTTTCGTATCACACAGAGCGTGTCGTACTGCACACAATTTTAATGCCTGCAACCTCGCTATATGGAGGACCTTCTGAAAATATGTCTTTGTATTTCCAAAGATTCGTGCGATAAATTATCATTTTTATACGTGGCAAAACTGCAGTTCGTCTCTCTCGGTTTTATTGTACAGATATTTCATTCAAATATTGTTCATTGTGATAAATTTAAGTTCACCGTATTATACACTTACTGCCGTGTAACACATGTATTATATCGTCAGCAAATACTGTAAATTTCACTTTGTCCTCATATATGGATTATGTACGCCGTGTCTATTGGCAACGCACATAGTGAGCAGCTCGCTTTATTCGTTTAATAAAAGTTGTCCGTATTATTGAAATCACAGATATATTTGGTTCAGTGTAGGCAGTTTACAACACTTATTTACTTTATTGTACACGATCGGGCGTCACGTATTATTCGCAAACGGTTGTACAGCCGAAATGCGATGGACTGCAGTGCTCGGTCGGGTATATCGCGCGTATTAAGGCGCGTTCTCACGAGTCAAGTTTAGTCGATCGATTATTATAATTGATCAACGATAATTCAATGAAATCTGCGGTGAGAACGTTTGTTCCGATAAATTTGAACAACTAATTAGTTGATCAAAAAAATGTTGACCCGGTAAAACTTTATCGTTCCAGTAATGAGTTGTCTTCAAATTCCTTTCAAGTCGAAACCTGTCTTGACACGTGAGAACATAAACCTACACTACAATTGATACAAGTTGAACTCCAGTAAGTTTTCGACCCGTCACACGTGCATTTTAGGTATTATTTTGTCCTTTAGGTGTTTTTTTTTTTTTTTAACGTTGAAAGTAGTAAATATTTTTAATTTTAAAAATGAGCCTCAAGTGGTCTGAAAGTGTGATGCTAAAATTCTTAGAACTTTATCATAAGCACGATTGTCTTTGGAACCACCGACTAGATAAATATAAAAATAGAGATACAAGGTAAAGTGTTTTGGGTTCTATTACCAAGGCTGGGCATTAACGAGTTAAAAGTTAAGTTAATTTTAATTAAGTTACTTAATGCGTTACTTTTTTATTAAAATTAACGTGTTAACTTCAAGTTAACTTTATACAAAAGTATCTAAATTAAGTTAAATTTTGCCCGAAGAACAATGCAAATTTTTGAATGGGATTTTACTTTTTGGTACCTATACCCAATTTTAGTAGGTACCTAGAATAGCATGTACGTAATCGTTAAGAATCGATGTACCACTCACGCACACGCCACGATACGTTGGCCGTTCACAAATATTGGGTTGAGCCCGGTCTTTTTAACTACATGGAGGCTGGTATTTACGTCCATCCAGTATAGAAAATATATTGAAGTAGTAGGTACTGCTTATTTTACACTATATTAGTGTGAATCAAACAATAATGTAGGCATCTTGGCAGTTAGAAGTTATTTTCTGATTTCTTATTTATGCATGAGTTTTAAAATAACATGTTGTATTTTTATTTTTACATGTACCTATACACTTTTTCAGGTAGAAGGAGTCCCGAGTAGTTTTTTTGAGCGTAAAGAATAACCATCCTTTTTTACCTTTTTACGACTATATATATCGACTTTTTTTCCTAATTAAGAAATTTTAACTTTTAACCAAGTTAAGTTACTTTTTTTTTTCAAAGTTAACTTTTAATTTTAAAAGTTAATAAAAAATATACGAGTAACTTTTAACTTAACTTAGCTTATATTATTTTCAATTAACTTAACTTAACGAGTTAAAAAATATCGTTAACTTGCCCAGCCTTTCTTGGCAGTAACACCTAAAATGTTATTTATTTGTAATATAATGACAGAATCAAAAAACATGTACTTTTTTTAATTAAACATAATACTTTTTAAATACAATATTGGTATTTTTTAAATTTTTTTTTGTCATGTTTTTACAATTATATTCAAAACATCTTCACTATTTATATGATTTAAAAAGTCTCATTCAATGTGAATATTAGCTAAATTTGTATATCTTTCTTATAGCATGGTTAGACACAGCCATGTTTTTATACGCCTCATTAGAGAAAAAGATCTTTTACATGTTGCAATGATTATTGATAAAGCTAATACAATAACGATAAGCCTATAAAAGAACAGAAAAGTATATTCGTCTATAACACTAGACATTTGCTTTGGATAATCCAACATGTGATCAAGATACTTTATTTGAAGTACATTTTTTTGCAACGAACATTATAGCCTTTAAACTATTAGTATCAAGTTGAAATATTTTACATTAGTTTTTGAAAAAATTTTTTGTTCAACATTAGATATAGAAAATAGATGAAAATTGGCCAAATGTGTATTTTAATTATTTTCCTTTTGATATCCCACAGTTTTTATAACAATAAATAAATAAATAAATAATAACAGAATAATTTTCATTAATATATAATATAATGTTCATAATATATTATGATTTTTTTTATGTTAAATAAACATATGTTAAAAAGAAGTTGATTTAAATGTAATGAAAGAATATTAGTGGTACCATCAATTATATTATATAATAATAATATAAGAGTCATATATAATCAATAGTGGTACATACATTTTATCCGAAATTAAAATGCACATATTTTGACAGTATTTTACTTATAGTCCCTTAATATGTGTTATATATTTAAAAAATTTAAATACATTTAAATCATTTGCAAAATTCAAAAACTGATCAATTGCTTATAGACATTTTATCCGTGGTTGCAAAACAAAAGTTATTAATATTATGTATATAAATTCTAAAACTCGAAAATATAAATTAACTGTGAAACTTCAAAGATCATGAAGGTAAATGGTAAAGTCCAGAATGTTGTTAATAATATGAAAATAAAAATAAAAAGAATAACCATGACCCTAAATTATTGCGCAAAAATAATTGTAGTTTACAAGTTCTATCTAAAAATCTATTCTGTAAATAAAAATTGGACCCGAAGAAAAATGTGCAGATAGATATTAAATTAAGTAATTCTATCTAATTTAAATTAGATAAATATTATTATTGTTGTTTAAATATGAGCAAAGAGATATAAGCTGGAGGTTTAGTTCACAATTACGGACTAACAGTTCTATCCAGTCCAATCCTGATATCATGCTTCTAAAAGTGTTAAAAAGAATTACGATATCCTAAAATCAGATTAATGAAATTGTTTTAATTACATATTACTTATGTACTAGATAAAATTTGTATTTACCTTAACAAATTTTACAAATTAGCACATATCCGTCACAACTAAATAACTTCTTTGTGCTTCCTTTGTTACTCTTTCTGTCATAAGATTTAGCCACTAGGGGTGTGTCACATAAGTTATTCAAAAGAATAAAAATTATTGAAGTGAATATGCATTTTAATTTTCGAAAAACATTTATGAAACAAAGAAAACATTCATTCACATTTGTTCCTCTTTCAAACACCTAAAATGATATTATATTTCATATTATACATAGGTACCTACCTAATAAAACATTTGAAATGTATATTATTGATTCATTCTTACCTTGCTTCATGAAGGTACATGAAGAAAAAAGCCAAACATTGAGAAGATAAATTAATACAGTATATTAATATTTTCAGATATTCATGATTCATAACAATTTGTTCTCTTTTCTAAGCAAGTATGAACCAAACCTGACTATTTACTTTCTTTATCTATAGACCACTTTTCTGAACATGATAAATGATTGTAAGAACAATAATGAAATTGTAATTTTGACTTTGATCTACGTCCATTGGAACCACTCTGTAAAATTAATAAAAAAAATATAGAACTAATTTATATCAATATATCACTTTTTGCTTTATTAAATTATGAAAAGTAAAATAATGTTTTATTTATAAAACAATAATTAATTGTTTCATTGTATTTAATAACCAATGAATACATTAAAAATATAATTTACTCTTAAGTGGTAGTTTATTTACTTTCAAATATTCTATATAAGTACAAATTAATATTAAAATTAAAGAATAATTTATTTAGCTAAAACCTTAAAATAATAATAATTAAACACATATTTATAAATAGTTAAATTTAATCAATTATAAAATAACCAATTTTACCAGCTGAAGATTTTTGATAAACCTAAATAATTTGCAATTTTTTTAATACCTTTCCCATGTGCACCCTTTTGCAATCATTATTAAATCTAGACATTTTTACAAGGGTAATTTTTTTTTTTAGTTATTATTTACTTATAATCCCTTAATATGTGTTATATATTTAAAAAATTAAAAACTTAAAATACTACAACGTCTGTGTTGAACAATATTTTACAAAAAGGAAATGTAATTTTCTAGAAAATATTCTCCTTTAAAAAATTTGTAAAAGATGTTAAACTCTAATTTTAATACATACGCTACATGTTTTGTTTTATGGGATTTTGCTATATTACCTATTTAATAGATGGAGGCAATAAATGTAGGTATCATGTTCTCTTGCATTATTATAAAAAATATGAGAATATATTCTAGAAAATGGCATATCATTTATGTAAAATATTGTTTAACATGGAAGTTACACTAACCTTGTATTAAATTTTCAGGTCTTTAATTCTAAAATTATCACTTTTATTAGAAAATCTATAGTTGTTATAAATACCTATAAAATAACATAAAATTGTAAAACTAAAAATGTTATAATGCTAATATAGTATTAAAATAAATATGTTGTATAAATTAGGAACTACAAATAAAAAACCATAATCAGTTTTGAAGAACATCAGAACATGTATTTTTTTTAGTTTTTACATAATTTTTTCATAGGTTTGAAAAAGCTATTGAGAAAATCAAAAAATATTAATTAAATTAAAGGTCTGACAATTACATCTTAAATATTGTGATTATAAAACTATTTTGAATAATTCCTATTTAAGCAAACAAGTACTAGATCCACTGTTCTGACCCAATAACAATTATATTTGTCAGGGGCGTTTGAAATTCCAGGATGCCCCCTGAGATATACATGGATTCGACACTGTTTGCAATTAAAGTAAATATATACGGTACCAAAGGCGTAACTACTAATTAACAAAAGACAGGGAGGTAATAAATAGATGGAAATAATATTTTAATATATTATTAAGTGAAGAAATTCTGAGAGGGGATAGATCAAGTTGAGTGTAATTTAGGTGTAATAAAAAAAGACATGCGGAACACAGTTAGAAAAATGAGAAATAAAAAAGCAGTAGAACCGCATGGAATTCCATGAGATATGGAAAGCATTTGGGAGTTTAGGTATAAGGTGGCTGACAAAATTGTTTAATAAGGAAAAATTCCAGAAGCATGGGCAAGTTGTGTGATACCAATATACATAAAAGGGTAAAGGAGATGTACAGGAATGTAGGAACTATAGAAGGATAAAACTTATGACTTATGAGTCACATTATAAAGATTTTCTACAAAAATCTATTTTGGTTTATTCCTGGGAAGTCAGTATTGGAACCAATATATTTTGTTTAAGACAGATAGTAAAAAAATCTAGAGAAAAGAAGATAAAGTTGTGTATGATAGTTTAGGATGAATTAAATGATTAAATATAAATTAAATTACCTAAATAAAAACTAATCTGATTATTTCATAATTATATTTTTACATAAAGATGTATTTAGTGTCATTCTATACTATTTATTCTTGCAAAGTAGTAAGTACTTTTTGTACCTAAATAATTTCTCCAGAATTGAATTGATTATTGAAATTAAATAGGTAGGTAGGTACCTAAAAAATTTGAAATTGTAATATCATTATTACCTATAATTAATTTAGTATTAATGAAAGAGCTATAGACTAATGTCGTCATGATTTAATTCACACAATATAACTAAATATTTTAAAATGTTTAAATATTCAAATGATTTAAAAACTGTCTTACCTACCTATACTTACAAATAAGACCACATTTCAACATTATTTCATCAAACGTAGAGATATTCCATATTTATAATATTTTTTCATTATTTTACCACAATCGTAGAAAAAATAATTAAATACAATATAAATTGTAAATCACAAATTCTGTGCAAATATATAAAAAAATTCAAAAATTTCAAGTTACAAGTGATAAGAAATGGTGTATGTTTGGTTACATATTGTTACATACCAGGCGCAATATTAACTTCCATTATTATTATTAGGTTTGTTCCGTGTTAGGAATTAATAAAATGACCAATAATTCTAATAGCCGAATTGTTGTAAAATGCAATGATGGGAATTAACAAGTTAATAAATTATTAGTTAAGTTAATTTTATCTTTTTATATTTGATTTTTGTTAAGTTACCTTATTCATTTTTTTTTTTATATAATTGATACATTTTGATTTCATATTGTGTCTATTTTCAAAATGGTTGAATACAAATAAAGTGGTTTTTGTCGTTTCTAATAATTATTATATTATAAGAATTATTTATTTCCCGAAAATATAAATAAAAAACAGAATACCTATAATATATTATATAATAATCCCCCCGTAATATGAATTGAGAAATATTTTAGATTTCTCACCAATAAACAATATTTAGGCAAGTACTAATTTGCAATGAGCAATTTCCATTTGTTAGAATTTTAAATAAAATATTAGGTACCTACTAATCAAACATTTTTATGAACCTATTTGTCGTTAATTTTATTACATTGTGGAATTTTCAATAGTATTATGCTAATGATTTTTAAAAATTTCAAAATGTCTAGAGTTAAAAAATAACAGTATTTCCAAAAAAAAATAATAGATTCTTAATTATACCTACATATTTCAAATATTATATTGACTCGTACAAAAAAAAAAAAATTAACTTAACTTAATCGTTAAAAAAAATAACTATTAACTTTAAACTTTTACAATTTTTTTCTATTAACTTAACTGAGTTCATAAAAATCATTAACTTACTCAGTATTAACATGCCTAATAAAGTTTGTGTCGCCAAAAACTGATGAGCAACTTCTACAAATAAAATTAATAGTAATAAATAAAATAAATTTATAATAATTAATAATATCTTATATTAATAAAAAATGTCCAAAATATTTCTCAAACAAATGTGTATATGTTCATAATCGCCACGACACTATTTATGCTTAACATGGTATTTCATAGAAAATTGAGAAAATTGGTTACCTATAAATTATTATTATTGCTCATACCACTTGTGATCCTGGTCATTTCTCCACTGTTGTCATCTGCGATCTAGTGTCAATCCATGTCATTTTCGATGTCTGGTAACCATATGTCCGACATAGGAACTAGTGACCATCATTCAACGAAAGACCACCCACAGCATTGGGTTGTGTAAAAGTCCACCAGGTCGTCTAGAGTCGTCCATTGTACATTTTTACCTGCCTTTGTTTTTAAGTGTATCTGACAGGTTAAATTTAAAAACTAAAATTATTTGTGTAGTTTGTGATTCTAAAATTCTTCTCACCGAAAATTAACTCTTTTTCTCATCATCATATCTACCGCTAAGTGTTTATTGGGTTGCTTAGCTGCATTTTAGCTGGCACGAACCTAATTTGGGTTGCAAATCTGCATGTTAGCAAGCACACGAAAATCAGGTGGACTATCCCCGATTTTTCTGCCGCGTGACAGTATGGTAATGCTCAAAGTTAAACGAATAAATTTAAATTTATTTAAATTAAAATTTGTTCTCGGTCGTTACTTTTTTTACATTAATTGGTGATATGTTATTGTAATTTATTTTACCATCAATTTGTGATGCAAAAAATGTTGAAAACTACATGCTATTTTATTTTGTCATATACTATTTTTCGTTATCTTTTGTATTTAAAAACTTAAACGACTTTACTAAATATATTATAAAAATTTTGTTTGTAAAATTAATAATAATAATAATTTATACCTAGTAATAATCATACACCTATATATTGTATATATCAATATTATCAATATTAAAAACATTTTTGTTAATACCAAGTTTTACTGTAGTCATACAATGCATTTGATCTTTGAAGTGTATAATTAATAAAAATTATATGTAAAATGTTTGAATATTAGGTATATTTGTCATAAACTATTTTTTGTTATTCAGTTGACTTATACATCTAAATATATGAGTATATGAAAAATAGAAAACATAAAACAATCATTTTTAACTCTAATAATGACATTACTGAATATTTTACAAGGATTTTTATCTGTGAAATTGTAATTTTTGATAGGTACTATATATTTCAATAATAGGTAGGGTAGGTACCTATATTTGAATTTCAACCGCTTTTCAAAATATTTATACAGGCCATATAGTATTAAAACCTATAAAAATTCATCAAACAGAGCTTGAAGTATCACTATTCGTTACAATTTTACAGATATGATAACGAAAAATTGTATATGACTAAAAATAAAATAACATGTAGTCTTGAAAATTCTTTGTATCTCAAAATCATAGTATAACATATATTATTAATTACAATAACATATCATCTATGGGCTCTACAACAATTAATATTTAAAAAAAAGTAACATAATTAATAAAATAAGAACAGTATTAGTTACATTATTTTTTAATATAGTTAAATTATACTTAAACATCTATCATTACAGATGCATTTACAATTAGTTATATAAGCTCACACACAAAATTAATTCTCATGAACAATGGTATTAAGATTTGTTCCATATTCGTTTTCTATACACTGCACAAATCTGAAACACAGAAATACATACAGGTAAATATTATAATATATTCCGTCTTATAAATTGTTGACGGTTTAAATGTCTTGGTATATATTTTGTTACATCATTCATAACTATCTTTAAATATTATTTTATTACTGATATCTTAGTATCTCTACAGCAAACTAATTTTTTTAGACAGTTGATATTCTAGAAGACTTCATGACAAGTTTTAAACAAAAAAATATATTTTATATAATTGAGTTTTTGAGAATTTTGAAATAGCTTTTATACTGATTTTTAAGAAAAATTCAAATTGAGTAAATATGGTTCAATTTAGAGCAGGTTGAGTTCTTGATTTTTATTATGTAAGCTAAAAACAAAAATGGTAGATTCCACTAATGGATGAAACCAAATTAGTTCTCAGGTCTAAATCGCAATGTCCGAAATGGTTCCCGTTTTTAATCCATTATTATTCAAGTAATGATCAGATTAATTCCCACATAGGTATAAGACTAAATTACCCAAAATTAAATGTTAATAAAATATAGGTACCTATTGATATTTTTTTAATGCTAAAGTTTTACATCTCTCTTCCCCTTTGTACATAGTAAATACTATTATTCTGTGTGTAATATCATTAAACAATGAGCATCGATTATATACCACTTATAATCAATGATAATATTAATGTAAATGAGTAAAATTGTACCGGACAGATTGATTTTTAAAAATGTTTTTTTTCACATTATAGATTTTATGTATTTTTTAAAAATAATTGACCAAAATTAGTTAACACTTAAAGTAAATAAAATATGGGAGTTAAATTAGACCCATTTTCAAACGGGAACTAATTCCGTTCATATCTGTGATAGATTAATTTCCAAACAGAAACCAACTCGGCTACTAATTGGGCTACTCCCCCACTAATTATCTAAATCAAATAAATTTTAGGTTCAATTATACAAAAACGACTAATATACCTAATAGTTATTTTGTATTATATTATGGTACATAATTATATACCTATATAGGTAATAAGACGGTATAATATATTAAATAATACATACCTATATGTGATGGTGTCCGAGCTTTTTAATTTATTCTATTTGATATGCCGATATGTGAAATTCCATAGGAATATAAGTGCATAAATCACATTAGTGTACGACTAAAAAATAAAATATTAATTTAATACTGTACATGGCAAGTTGTAGCAACAAAAACTTAATAGTATAATATAGGTACCTACTGTTTTTAATAGAGCTGTGATAAGCAGCATTTTCTTTTCAGTAATGAGCAAAACAAGATTCAATAATAATATTTCTGAAGACCTAAGACCTATATGTAAATATATGACCGAGAATATATTTCATTACGGAAATCGAATTTGATCTACGTCTCCATAGTCCATTATTTCAATGCAATCACCAGACTATACTAAAATACAAAAAAAAAAAATATATATATATATATATATAGATATTAATAAATATTATATTTACCTATTTACCTTAATAGTATTAAATGATTTCCTAAAACACAAATTAAAAATATATATCATATCATATTTAAAGTGAGATTACGTTACCTAGTAGCATTGATTATATATTATATAATATATAATCAATGCTAGTAGATAGGTACTGCCTGTTTTTGAAGTTTATTTTTTCTTGATCACTGGTGTGTCTATCCTTATTAATTTTGTTTGTGCTTATTCATTTAAATACCGTCAACGGCTGCAGGTACGTGTTATCCATTTGTATTTCGCAGTACAACAGTCTTGAATTTCCACTCTTTCTCCTGTGGCTTACAATAATCGCGAGTACACTCACGGACTAGGATATAGTCTAAGATACCTACTATCTTGGTCCGTGGTACATTTCAAATTTTATCACTAACCGTTCTAAGGCTGATCAGTACTGATTACAAATCAGCTGTTCAACACATCGTTTTCTCGGAGACTTGGACCCACAGAATAATATACAGAAGAGAATCTGCCAGACTTTAGGTAATTTCTAAACTCAACGGAGTATGAATTTCCCATTTTTCGGTCAACTGCCCTCGACCATCAGATAATGTTGGCCACCTTGCAGATATTGAACTGTTAATTTATAGAATTTTATTAAAATATCCGGACATCATAGGCGTAGTATAGGGAGGGCTAAAGCACCCCCCCCCCAAAAAATATACTCAAGCCCAGAAAAAAAAAAAATGTTTAATAGGTGTTAATAACTCTATGTGTTTGTACGGTATTTTTTTTTAATTTTATTTCATTTCAATACCTATCCAATACAATTTTTAATGGGTTTGGATAGCTTTATGATAATGAAAAGAATTTAATATTTCATAAAATCAATTATTTCTTAAAAATAACATATTAATATTATTAAATAAATAAGAAGATTAGGTATTTCATATCTATTGGATAAAGAGATGTGTACCTATATTTTTGGAAATTTTGCGATAAACAATACCTATAAAAGATAAAAAAATATCGTTTCTCATTTTCTCAGTAAAATCCCATGATATGTTATTTCATAATAATAAGAAAATTAAGTAAAGAAGATATTTATTTGTTTATATATAACAATTGTACTATAGTACAATTGCCTATACTAATAAGATAGGTACACACCTCAATAAGAAAATTTGCATTGTTCTTGGGACAAAATTTAACAAAATTTAGATAATTTTGCATATTATCAACGTCGAGTTAACAATGAAGTTTAATAAATAACTTATAAAATTAAAAGTTAATTTGTATAAAAGTACCGGACGTTTAATATAAAATTAAATTTTAACTTAGGTAGTTTAAATAACTCATTAATTGCCAGTCTTAGTGTGTATCAGTTACCTATCACTATATTATAATATCACTAATATAGGTAAGTACTACTAACACAGAACTAAGGTGTAGGTATAGGAGGTACCTACTATAATGCGTGAGCTATTTAGGCTATTTGGCTAAACAGTAAGGTTGTGTTGGGTTATACTTGTGTGTTTGCTTGAACCCTATTTCTTATTTTAAATAAGAATTAAAAATTCCATGATTTAATAATAGAGAATTAATTGTCCTTCTCCTTCGCCAAATAGCAAAATTATAAACATATGTTATATATTTAACAATATAATATTGTGTTATTAGGTATACTATAAGTATTAGCATTGATTATATATTATAATATTATATAATCAATGGTATATTAGGTATCTACCTATAATCCGATAGGTAGGGGAAGGTGGGTGAATGGCGGCCACCTAAGCAAGAATTACAATATCTCAATAACTATAAGTTGAAAATACTTGCTAATGGTTTTAATTTATGTAGAAATATGTTAAGTATAATATACGTAAGTTTCAGATTTTTAAAATTAATTTTAATATATTTTTTTTTAATTTTTTAAAAAAAAATGAATATGTCCGGTATTGCCCATATAGGTAGTGGGGTAATACCATCAGCTATATTAAAAATACACGTAAATCTATAAGAAATTACAATTCGACTCGAGAATTACTGAAATTTTCCTTTTTATGTTTCCCGAATAATTATATGAACCTCGTTTATAGTGGCTAAAAAGGAAAAACAGTATAATTAATAATAATTCGATTGAATAATTATTAAGTGGAAAATGTAAATTATGGAACATTGTGTTCAGTTTTAGTTGTTTAATTTAATAATATTTATTAGAATTTAAAATATATTTTATATATTAGGTTATAGGTACAATTGAATATCATGTTGATATGGAACCTCATCATTTATTAAAAAAACATTGGCCGCCATTACCCCATCGATTTTAGCCGGTTTTACCCTATTCGACGTAATTTTTTAATTTACATAATTTAAAACTAGATAATTTAAATGTAATATTAAAACAATATTATACGTAATATTTGCATGTTTTAGATGTCAATAAAACAAGCCGATTAAAAAATAATTAAAAATTCTTACCTTGAAATAATTTTTAATTTTGTGCTGAAAATTATGCGTAAAATGGCTGTGCGAGGGTGATGCTGAGCGAAGATCGTGTACCTACTGGTGTTTCTTATTCTAATTTATTTACGACTTAGTATACATCACGCCCCCCCTCCCTCCCACAGAATTTGTTCACGTTACGCCTATATATATGCGGGAAATTATTTGGAATTTCAAAATGCATTATAATATAATATTATATACTAATCGTATAACGGGTTAGGCATGCATTGCTTAAAAATTAAAACGGTATTATAGCTGTATGGGTAATATCATGTAGTTTAAATAATGCGATGAAATGGAAAATAAAATAAATACGAGATTATAAAATTATAGGGACCTTTAAGGGGCTAGGAAGCGGTCCCCTTAAAGGGAAATAACCCGTTAATTTATTAAGGGGTTTTGTTATTTTGTATAGGCGATTATTTGAATTATTCACTAGGTACCTACACACGTTACACGTTAGAATGATGAATGAGATATCATGAGATGCGAAGGGACGAAACTGAATGGAACACTATAATAAGTCTTTTAGCGTATGTAATATGCAGACGACATGGTGCTTCTTGGGAATAACATAAAATATACGGTGAAAATAGTGTACGCGTAAGACCGATAGCAGCAGTAGCAAAAAGAGGAGGGGGGGGGCTTGCAAATTAATGAGGAGAAAACAGGATATACTCGTATATGGAAATCGGAAGACGGCGGGATGGAAGAGAAACAGAAGAGTCCTTAAAGGTAGGGTCTTATAGTTTCAAAAAAAAAAAAAAAAAATGTATCAGAATTCAAATATCTCTCTGGGTACGATGATCACCCAATCAAACGATATGGAATATGATGAGATACCTATTGGTACTCAAAATGATTCAAATGGACAACAAATGTTATTACGCCTTGGGAAACTTATTCAAGTCAAGAATAGATACTCTCAAAGAAACTAAAAGTCCAACTGTACACACATCACGTTAATAAGGTCTATAGTATGTATATATATATATATATAGGTACTTACTGGCTGCGTACATGGAGCGCAATGTTGGACTGTAAGGAAAAGCGATGAGACTAAACTGAGGGTTTTTGACTGGAAAACACTAAGAAGGATATATAGCAAGACGACCCTGTCTTGACCCGCGCAAACAGGGGAATGGCTATGCTATGCTATGCTAAGAATAAAGTACTCTGTACCAAGCGATTGCTTCTAGACAGAGGGCCGGATGTAGAAGGATTTATGATAGTTGTTTAGGGTTTTTCCTAGAATTTTAGAATTTTAGAGGGGGGTTTCGAATTTTTCTGGAATTTACTGGGCGTTTGGAGATTTTA
>JAIPRL010010373.1:0-15645 GCA_025469235.1 Pemphigus obesinymphae
ACCCGGAATCCGGAAAAAATTAAAACCGTTTTTTAACCACGTATCAGAAACCCGGAAAAATTTTAACCGGTTTAAACCCGTAACCCGAAACCCGAAAAATTTTAACCCGTTTTGACTCCCTGGTTTTTAACACTCTCACAGTACGAAGTTCTCGCGGACAAATTATAAATCGCGGAAATTCGAAAATACACGGATATTCGCAATATTATTACATGACGTGGATATAATACCATATATTATACCATATTATATCATAATAAAATATATCACATTAATACATTTTTTGTTACCGATATGTTTTCATGGCATCGTGTCTTGTTGTTGTTTCGAACAGAACACTATTCGATTAATTACCTGTTTAAGAAATATATATTATATATAATATATTTACTATATGAGTTTTGCTCATTCATGATTGAACTGGTTTTTATGAAGAATTTCGAGTATATTTACCGTATTCCAGAGAAAGTCTCATAATCTGCTTTTGTATTATTAAACGTTAGAACCATATAGGTCTGGATGATACGATATCGAGTCTTATCAAAGTGTCCATGCTATTACAGTTATTGCTTTAATTGGTTTAACTATCAAGTTGAATTTTTATTCACATGACAATATTGTACATTTCATAACACTTCCAAATGTACTAATATTTAATATTTCATTCATTTAAAATTTTCTATTGAAAAGTTATTTTGAATTGTACTCTATACATCATTCTCAATAAGTGACATGAGAGAAAAAAAAGTATACATAAAATATAGTAAAGTCCTTACATTGTATCCAAAAGTTAATTAAACTATTTTTTATAATGTACAATGTAAATATATGTACTTACATAAAATAATCAAATATTAAATATGTTTATTTATTTTCTTCTTTATTGCGGGCGTATAACTATATAGCAATCGTAAAAATAACATACAGATACAATTATTATTCAATTATAATAGAATATACGTCTTCTCTTAACTTTAGGTTTTGATTTCATATTTAACAGATTGAGTTTCATAAGTATTTTGACAATTCTTTTGTATATTTTCACGATATCTATTATTGGATCTAAAAGACATTTTTTATTCGGCCGTGAGTTTTATATTTGGGTCTCATTGATTATATTATATTTTTATTTCATTTAATGTATATTTTATTCCGTACAACTAATTATTATCTTCTGGTTATCTATTTCAACCTTTTATGATTATAGTATGTAAGAGCATAATTATTATTGTTTATGTAGATATTCATAATTGAGTCTCGTGAAATTCATCTTGTTAATCACATTGATATTGATGGAAAAATCGATGCAAATATATAATAAGATGAATCTATAGACTAGCGAACTGTATAGGTATGATGTAAAATATATAGTTATGTAGGCCAGACAATAAAATGTCTCGTAGAAGATAATGCAACGATTGCTGATATAATAAGAGGCGTGAAAATGCCAGATGTGTCAACAAGTAATTTGGATCCCACTTTTCAAAGACCAATATAGATGTTCAGGAGTGTGGAAACTACGAAGATATAAAGTTTACGAGTCATACGATGAAGGTATATGGAGAAAACTAATACTGAAAGGAGTTGTGGCATAAGTCAATTTTTTCCTTTATATTATCTATACAAAGTGACGACAGAAATTAAAGGACATTCCGGTATTCTGTAGTTACAGTAGACTCTTTGTACATTTTATGTCTCATTCAAAATTAATCTTTGAAAGTAATCCTTTCGTAAATATTCCGAAGCTTAAATATGAGAATAATACAACAAGAAAAATATAGATCGATCGTATATAAAGTACATTGATCTCTGTAAATAATACAATGTCTATAAAAAAAATACCTTATATTATATGTTATTAAAAAAAAAAAATAACTCTTGAGAACAAAAAAAAAAAAACACGTTTTCTATATTATACCTATATAAGAGAGAAATATAGAGAAAAATGTATTTTAAAAATATATACACGTGAATAGACATTTATTGCAATTGAATTGAATTTAAGTTTTATTATTTTTTTTCTTTTTATTTCCTTTTTAATAAATAAAACAAAAGATAAAAATCAAAAAAACAAAATATTGTTTATTGCCAGTATAAAAAAAAATTAAATATATATATATATATATAAACATATAAAAAATTATAATACAATAAAGGTTTCTGGAAAGTAAAAATGTCAACAATATTTAAATAAATATGCTAATATACGAAATTGTCCATAGATATTGAATATTATGCTTTGATTAAATACAAAAAATTAGAATAAATCGTCAGTTATAACTCTATATAAATATAATATATTAGAATTATTTCTTAATCGTTTTTCCTTTGGTAATCAATCTAAATTAGTTTCTGTTATTAAATAATAAAAAAACGATAGAGGACTGAAATTCGGTTTCAATTTGTATAATTTCTTATACAGTTTGTTTAATATATGAATACTAGCTTCAGTGCTATACTTACTGGGTGCAACCCCATTTTAAGTAACCCTACTTGTAAATTCCGTAGCTTTTGAGTGCGAAATCTTGGACTTGTAACTCGGTTTGAGTGTGATACCTTGTAAGTGACTTTTTCTGAGTACAACACCTCATTAGTAGAATTGCATTTGAGTGCAATTCGTATATCTCGATTCGGGTATTTCATCGGAAATATTATTATTAATTACTACGGCGGTAACTGGCATTCGTTTTCTAGAAGATGCTCGTTCACCCCTTAAAGTGTTTCCAATAAAAGGTAGATAAAATAAGTATTCCGAAAATTAATTGAACTTAATATTCTTGGATGTTTATAAGACCTTGAACTTCACTTTGCTCGGTTCTCGCCTAAGGTCTTACACAACATCATTATAAATTCAATCAAAATTGTAAGAAATATAACGAATATCTGACGTTTTGAAATACATTTACTGTTAAATATAATATGGATATAAAATATAAATGTATCTATAATAAAATATAGTAGGTACATACTCAGCACATAAGAAGTCGCTCGGACTCTTCGTTCTCGAGTTTTTATACAACCATATTTGTCATTATTATATGATGTATTTCAGTACGATTAAAAATGATTTACCTATGATAAAGGTATAATATATCAATATAAATTTAATACAAATTGTGAAAAATATTACGAAAATCCAATGACTTAAAATTCATAACTACGAGATATACAAACTATATTATAAGTAAAATACTAAAATACGAACTCGTCACAGGGTATTATATAATGTATAACTTCAATAAATATTCCTATCTATAAAACAGGCAGGTATACAATTTAATTCAAACAAAAAAAAAAAAAAAATCAATATAAATATTAAATAATAAAAGTTATAATGATAAGAAAATATATTATGATTTCGGATATTGGATAAAAAAAAATTCGTAAAATAATCAGATCGGCGGAGTGGGATTCGAACCGGCGTATAATACCCGTATTGAAAGTTCATTCCCGCTCTAAAATAATCTACACAATCGATGATAAAAAAAAGTTGAAATTTCTCGTATTTAAACTATTCAGATAACGGACGACACCGTAGGTATATCTACAGATAGTATATAAACATATTCCCGGTCGGACGGTGACGATCAGTAGACAAATTAATATTCAGCCGGGCGTTAAAACGTCCGGGAAACGTTAATCCGACGTTCGAGGCGTCGAAAAATGCCTACAAAATTCGGTAAAGCCGATTTTGGAAGTTCGAGGTGATAATTCGACGGATCGAGAAAACGTCGAGTGATAAATGAAAGTCGGTAAGTTGGAAAACGTATTTTACTCCTATAGGCATCGAAAGCTCGGAGAAAGCGAATACGCGGAGGAACGAAACACGTTGTGCAAATCTCAAAATGACCGGAGAATAGTTCAAAAATGGTAACAGTAAAGAAATACTCGTCGAGCGGTGTGAAAGCTGGCAGGGGAATTAAATAAAAGTTTTTTTTTTTCATGGTGAAAACTGATAAAAAAACGTTAACGTTTTACATATTGAGATTGACAACATCATATGAATACAGGTATAATCAATTATCGGAAATATTAAGAACTTAATCATGTGAAATTATTGAAAAGAAATATCTAATCATTTTTATCCTTCGAGTTACGTGAATCGGCGTTCACGCGTTCACGTTCATATTTTGTGAACGACACACGAACGTCACTCGTTTTTTACAAATAGAACGTGAACGACGTTTATACTTTTAATGAATTTGAACGATTTTTAGAGCGTTCATATTTATTTACCGTTTAATAATTATATAATAACATTTTTCTATTGTAATTCCTATTATCATCTATATTTATTAATGTGATTTCAAATTATAAAAATATAATACGTGGTATTCCAGCGAGTCCGTTTCGAAATAAAACAGAATAATAATATGGTGTCTACGAATTTGTAATAAATTGGTAGGTACTTATACAATAAATATAAGAAAAATGTATATTGTTTAGTTATAAGCGTACGACCGTAATAAGGTATGGCGGTGTGTAGGCTATATCAACAAGGCTTTATCACACTAGATTAAACGAAACCAAATTGTGCACTCGGGCTTAGAATAATAGAATCGTGAATAAGATGCTGTGATTGGGTGTCCGCTAAGTGGCGTATCCAGTTACAATGAATACATATTTTATTGTACGCTTCATTTGCAATATGTTTGCTACACTGACCGATTTAATCTACAAACCTTGAACGTTATTTACTGTTCATAAATGATAATAAATAATATTCGGATTTAAATCATTAGAAAATCATTAAAGACTTTTAGATTCTAACATGTGGTAACACTTATTTGGGGAGAGGCTCGATAGTAACTATCGAATTGGATATTTTTTTTTCGATAAGCGTTAAGTGCACAATCCGATTTCATTTAACCCGTGGCTTTATCATCTGCACTGTTAACTCTGGGTTTAATCACTGGGAATTCCAAAAATACGACGAAAATGCGACGGTCAGAACAGCACGTATGGTGGATGGGCCACCCCACCTGGCACCTGTATGTGCACTGTGTACCGTGTAATATTATGTTATAATTATTAATTTATATTATTGACTGAATTGACCGTGACTTAGATAATTTTAATTGATTTAAAATTATAAACTATAATATTTATAATGAATTTATACAAAAAACGTGTACATAATATTGATACTAATAAAACAAATGAAGTTGATATTAATTCGGAAAGCACGAAGTGTATTCGGTCGTATGGATATGATAAATATTTTAAGTATGTCGAAGAAACTGATGAAAATATTAGTCTTATGGTTATTATCTTTGATATCCATAAAAACAAAAAGCACTTCAAAAAAGTCATCGACTGAGTTAAAACGACATATTATGAACGTATGCATATAGAATATGTTTTCTTTCTTATTAATATCTCACATTTACCCATATTTCTGAATAAAATTAGTTAAAAAAAAAAATTGGTAGGTAGGTGGGTACATAATAAAATACTGTATAGATCAAATTTAGGTAATTCAAACATTTTTAAGTTATTTTGGTTGTATGTAGTTGTTTTTTGCTATATATGTTTAAAATTTTCTATACATACGAAATTTAATTATAAACATAAAATTGTATAAGTATAATATCTACATTTTTATAAGCATAAATGTAAGTATAGTTTATCAAATTCTATGTATAGGTACGTATACATCTTTGTAGGTACCTATAGTTAATTATAAAGTATAGTAAATTCATCAGTTATTGTGGTACCTACAATTTAATCTCTGTTCTATGGTGGTACCTACCCTATATAATATTAACATTTAATTGTCTCTAAAAACCAAAACATTGTAAACTTTTTCTACTTTATAGAAAACATTATTTTATTATTCAAATAATTCTACCTTTATGCTCAATCTTCCTTTGCGAAATAATTATTTTAAATGTTTGGACAATTATGTACTTAACTAATATTTATTTAAACTCAATACTCAATAAGTACTTATATTTTTTTAATTTTCCTAAAAATTGAATAACAAGCATATTAAATATTACAAATTGACTCATTACCTAATCTATATAATTTCTAATTTGTATGTAGTATAATATTTAAATACCTAGTTTATTTGCACAATAGATATAGGTGAATAACTTGAATAACTTGAAAAACTTACTAACAATGATTTTAAAATGTAGTACCTACTTATCAACCAAAATACCATACTAATACTATGGAAAACACAACATTGTTTTTAATTATAATTAGATTTTTGTAATTCTTAAAATTTGATAAATATTGCCTCTATGGAACATCTTGAAAAATTGCTGTTTGGCCATCCTTAGTTAAGTGTCTTTTGAAATAATGAAATAAAATAAAGCGTTATTAATTATTCATTGACAACAATGATAGTTTGACTAGATAGTGTACCTACTATTTAACTAAGATAAATATGGGTTGCCTATCAAAGTTGTAGAATAATAAATCGACTATACTTATATAGTTATATTCAGTAGATAAGTATGAAATGTTTGTTAAAATTATCAAAAATATTATTAAGTATAACCATTTATTTTGATCATCGAAGAATATCATTATATAAGTACTTGAATATACAGTAATATATATGTATATATATATATATATATATATAATACGAGTATTATACTTTAAAATAATAAATAGTTATTACGTCATGTAAATAATGAGTTAAATTTAAAACAAAAATCTATATTATCTATGTTACAGGCCATTTTACTGTACCATAATAAGATACCTATTCCTAAGGGACAAAAGATTTCACAAAAGAACGTTTATAAATATATAAGACGTATATAAAGAACGCAATATATATTTTGTATCCTTATTACTACAAATGTATTTATTGTACAAGACGTCTGAAAGGTTTTTCTAAATTATTGTAATGTGTGGTAAATCCTCGAGTGGCCACTATATGGGATCTCTTAGCTCTGAACCAATATGGAAACTTATATATTTGATTTCTTTTACAAAGGAACGAACGACTGCAAAACAATACAGGCACATTAGATAGATACAGAGAGGGATAGATAGAAAGAAAGAGAGAGAGATAGTGAAAGAGATTGAGAGATAGACGGGTATAGGTACATTTTTGTCTTTGTGAGGACTGACATACTTTAACAATAAAAAACAAAATGAATAAAAAAACGTAAAATATAAAAAAATAAATCAACTTTTGTACCAACAATAAACAACTTACTACCATCGATCCCACGTCGAGTTTTAAGTGGTTTATTAGACTATATACGTTCCGTTACAAAACGACCGGGCCTCCCACAAACATAAAACATACTAACCATAATGATAATAGTAAATAATTGCACCACAATAAAATAAATATGTGCACACACAACGCATGTACATGGAATGTTATCACACGATTATAACACAAATGTAAGCAAGACATCATTTTTAAGACTAAGAAATACTAAAAATTATTCATGGAATATTTAGTATTCAGACTTGGCGATAAAAAAAGATCGATTTTCGTTTTATTTCAGTATGCTGCAATAGTGGTTGATCATATTAACAAAAAAATACTCAATAGTTAATTGTTGTGTGTAGAAATATCGTTTCAGCAATTATAATAGTTTAGATTTACTCTCATGACAAAAAAAAAAAATATATTATTATTTTTCTATATTATTATATATTTACATATTACATAGTTATTATGTATTTAATTTAACACATTTTTTTTAACATATTATTTCAATACTTCCAGATGTTCACAGAAAAATGTCACACATCCAAATACAAAGTTGAAATAAAAAATTTTCTGAAGTATGGAGATTAAAAACGGAAAATGTTGTTATTGTTAATTTTCCTATTAATTGTGTCGAATATTAGTTTATGCGAGTTTATGGCAAGCATAGGATATTATTTTTATAGTTTGGGAAAAAATAAATTTGTATTTTTTGTAAAAATATAATTTGGCGTACAGTTAATATACATTACAGCATTCACTGGTTATTTTTTAAAGATGGATTTTAGATTTAACGATATGTACAGCGCAATCTGTCGGAAAACTTTGTCAAACTTAGAAATAGAACTAATACATTGATCAAATCGATTGGAAATGACATGCGCAGTTATAAAAACAAAACTAAAAATTTATTTTATCGTAAGTAAATAATTATATCTAATTAATCATTACTCGTTACAAAGTCAAGAATACTAATAATTATATAAATAGTAAATCAAATCTAATTACAAAAATATTTGTCAATTAATGTTTTCAAATGATATTATTATTAACAAACAAAGTATTTCAATGGCAGTTTTAAAACTTAAGGTATATTGATTCAAAAAATTATTAGTTTTCCAAAAAAATTAAATTAAATTTCTAAATTTGCGCAAACAAATATTAGAGAACAATTATAAAATATCTGGATAATTGTAGGAAAAGTTGTATCAAGTAAACAAATATTGGTAAAATGAGTTATATACATAGTTTGCTATCAATATTATGCAGGTTGTGATTAAATGTTATACGTGTAGTGTTTATATTTATTCCAATATAGGTCGGTTTTGTTTGTTGTAAGTATGGGCTGTAGAAGAAGAAAGTTAAAACTTTTAAATCGCTCTCTTGTAAAACTATAAAAGTGTAAATTAGCGCATGAGTGCGCTATGTCAATTTAATATTAAACTATAATAATAATTTTCAAAACTTGTTCAAAACGATTACCAGACAAATAATATTGTATAAATTGAAAAAATATAATACATTAACAAATTATATACACAATAGTAGGGATTTTTGTTAATAATTTTTTAATTGTTTTTTTTTTTTTTTTTTTTAATGAGTAACTTATAATTATAACATTAATTTTAAAATGTAGATTCATTCTGATTCAAGTATATGTGGAATACTAAGTTATGTGCGTATATACTTATATACAATATAGGTACATATATTTTTTTTCGTAATTGCATTGGTCACTACTACGGCTAGAATAAATCTCCCACGATAGCTTTTAAAAATTCAGATGAAAGAATGAACATTTTCTTCTTATATATACATAATTTTTTTATTATTTTAAACATTCAAACTTGTTCGTTTTACATCGAATGAAAATAAATATTAATATCCTCAAATTCCGGATACTCTGGCAATACTGTGTAGCCTTATCAAAAGAGTGAAAATACACAATACATTGCATAGCTCAAGTTAAATTATATTTTTAATTATAGTATAATAAATAATGTAAAAAAAAAATGTTAAATCTTTTAAACGAATAATTTCAGTTAAAAAGAATACGCAAATTCAATTGCACAAAATGCGCTTGGATGAATTTTATAGGACAATGTATTAAAAAAATTTAAGAAAAAAAATCACACAAAGACATTGGTTATTTTTTTCTCAGATGATTTTTTTCGGGCCTGGTGACGTGTTGTATATATATATATGCTTTATAAAAAAATATATTCATTCAAATGAATTCGGGGATGCGGTAATTATATAAAATAAATAGCGACACAGTTATAGTACCCTAAAAATATCAAAAAATATATTTAAATAAAATAAAATAAATTATAAATCACAAATATCCCAAAATAGTAGGTATTAAGAACATACTAACTTCAAAGCAAAAATCAAAATATATGTAAGATTTATTCATTAATATATGAATACCATTTCGTAGTTGAAAAACCAATTAAGCTAGATTTCGTCCTTAAAACGTTATTTTGCATTGAAATCTAAACACTAGATATACGTGTGATAGTAATTATATGATAGTAATGATACCAATTTATTTAGTAAAAAAATATAAAGTTTTTTTAAGAAAGTATAATCGAGAGCTACAGAAAGAAATGAAGGGCTTACTGAAGCAACCGGACAAGTACAATTTTTATCAAAAATCCATTTTGGATTATTTTGAATACAGCATTTCTTTGCGGTTAATGCTATGCAAGAACCATGTAGGTCCAATTATTGGTATTTACGAAGATACAGTACAAATTAACATTCGTGGTTTAATTATTTATGGATAAAAATCAGACAAGTCCGGACTTTTTTAGTTTTTGCGATAAACATTTTGTTTATTAGTTTTTATTGTTTTCTTTTTTAAGAAATTTTAAAACTTTATTTATATTCTGTCTAATGAAAAGAGTAAAATAGTACTTGAAAAAAATATATTTATACTTTACGGACAAAAAGTCGGGTAGGTCCGTATCAAGATATGCTGGTTGTTTATATCACTACCTACCAAATAGTATTAAAATTAAATATAATTTGTGTTTAATATCACTTATACTAACTGTAAGTTATAATTATAATTTTACAATCATTGTAAATCTATATTTTTATTGTTATTCACAAAATAAGAAAATATTTGAAAATTTGTTTACAATTTCTGCGCAAAAAGTCAATTAATTCTATGTTTACCAAACATTTTTTTTTTATTAACTTTAAAATGTATATTTATAATCTGTAATATTACAAAAATAATAAGTAAATTTGTTATTGTTTAGAAAGCTTTGAATGCGTGTTCATTAACACTACTTCAATCTAGTTAACCAAAGTTCAAAAATATGTTTGAACTAATTAAATAAAATTTTAAAAGTCTATCACATTACAATTACAATATTATATTATGATATTGTAATTACAATAACCTCTTAATTAGGTAAATTTTTTGTGCACTAATCAATAATTAAAATGCATAAGTACATAAAATATGAGTCAAATATCAATTACACATTTAAGTTAAAAATAAAATAAATATACATTTTTAAATAGAAAATAATATTTTATTAGTACATCATCTACTCTTTTTTTTTAACTCTCATATTTGTACATATTTTTTTTAATTAATATTATTTACTCTTCTAAACAGTATTTGAGCTTAGAAATTTAAATAGATGCATATTTGTTGCTGTTAGAATAATGACATCCACAAATATGCGTACTATGATATAGGTTTATCTAAAGATACAACAACCTGGGTTTAATCTAAAGATGATTGACAACATCATAATTATTATTGTTTATTAATATAATAAACTTTAACTTCAAATTTACAATGGAAACAACATAAATTAATTATAAATATTATATATATTACGCTGTATTTATAGGTAAATTACAATTAAAATTTTTCCTAAATTAAAAACTAAAACATATTATTTTTATTTGAATTAAGAATAATAATACATAGTATGTATTACATAATATGTATAATTGTGTAAAACATATTATAGTTAAATAATATTTTATTTCATTACTATGCAAGCACAAATTGACATGATGGTAATATGGGTTTTTACATTTATTTAAATATTATGCTCCTTTGCTAAAAAATATTCTTATAAATAAACTATAATAATAAATGTTCTATTAAACGTACTTCTGAACATACTAAATGTTTAAATGTAATGACTGCGATAGCATTTGGAGTGAATATATGTCTCAAACAGAAGTTCACGTAATTTAAAAATCAATTGAACTACAGTAGATCTATTTTGTCACACAAAACACTCTTGAATGAAATCACTACTATGGAGATATTTTAAATGAAAATCCATATACTCGAAGAAAAAACAATGATTTATTCCCTTTGAAGATCGTCGATAAATTAAAAATTGAATGTAATAATAATGCAAAAGTAGGTAATAATAGAATCTTACCAATAGAATCGAAAATAATTTTTTGCAACTATGAAGATAATAAACTAATATTTCTAAAAATGTGTTGATATTTATTATAACTCATACACATGAAGCATATAGGGTATTTTTTCATTTTTTTATTTAAAATGTATAATAAGATTATAATATAACCTATTTAGATAACCCAAATATTTAGTTTCTGGAAACCTTTATACAAACGACTGACATATTTTTTGTGAAAAATATGAATAATTAAAAAATGTTCAACTAATAAAATTTTAAGCAGACAAAAATCGATCATTTGACGCACCTTTATAAAATGTAATTTTAATTACTTACACTATAGCTATTAGATATTATTATATTTAAAAATCCAAAGTTTTGTGATAAGCCAAATGTAACACGAAATTATTAAACTCTGTCATTGTAACCTAAATAAAAAGTGATCAGTTTTTAAAACCGGTTTTCAAACGCGATAAAATTAAAATCCGTTTTAAAACTCGTAAGCTAAAGCCATTAAAATCGACTCCAGTGCCATAACTCGAACGATTTGTTTACTTTTGGAGTATAGAGTACAATAAGATCGAATCGAAAGGACTATCGAAACGCAATGGTATATCGAACCGATAGCGAAACTATCCTTGTCGTTATATATATTTGCGTTAATAGAAAAAAAGGGAACGAACCCTAATCATGTCCAAATTTTGCGACCCCCCCCCCATCCCTGTAGATTTGTAGCGGTTTCATCGTGTAAACGAATAATTTCAAAACGGTTGGGACCACGAGAGGAATGTTTATCCGCAGAGCCGTAGCAAGATTCGATAGCGCCCTTGGCAAAGAACCGAATTTCCGCCCCTAAAATGGTAACGAAGAAAAAAATACTTCTCATTCCTTAAAAATCCAGTAAATAAGCAAAAAAAGAACCTCATCAACTTACTTTTACAAGATTTTGCCCGTTGAATTTTCGTCCTCCCCCCACCCAATCTTAGAAATTTAGGGATATAGGTATTATTGCATTTTTGCGCCTCCTTTTCTGTCGCGCCCTTGGCCTGAGCCAGTTTCGCCAAGCCCTTGCTACGGCTCTGTTTATCCGTTTTTTTTTTTTTTTTTTTATGCCCCCGAAACTCGTGTATAAGTATGGGTACCCATCTGCACGGAGCGCGGACGATTAATTTTCTTCGGGCCGAAGAATTTCACGGGCGCCCGAAATATCACAATAGTGGTCGGGGAGGGGAACGAACGCAAACTGCAGTCGCCGAGGTATGCGCGTTATTGCCGTGCCGGTGACGGCGAATGATAATAATAATGATGATAATAATAATAATGATGATGATGATGATAATAACGATAATGATAATGATAATTACGATAATGATAATGATAATAATAATATTGTCGTACACCTCCGGGGGGCCGTCCTCCTCCTCGGTCCGTCCTATCCTCAAACCCTTTCTATTATCCTATCTCCCCTCGGCCACCCCTGCCCGTCATATCGTCGTCGTCGTCGTCCCGTCCATCGAGTCTACGACGCGATCATTTGTCTTCCGGTCTCCCACACGCCATCGTCCGTTATTTCTACGCGCGAAACGGCCTTATAATAATAATACACACACAATGTCGCCTATTCATTCCTCGGCCATCGTCAGAAGCCGCGCACACATATTACACTATCCCGCCAAAAACGTAGTGGTCTTTCGTTAACATACGTACAGCGTACATATATTATATTATATTATATTATACACGTATGGAAACACGTCGTACCCAAACAAACGTCGGGCCCTTCGTGTGAATTACAGGCGCGCCTGACGAGCGCACGCAGTGGTGCCGGAGCGAATTCTCGGGCCGGTGCGGCGCCGAACGCTAGACTTGCATTCTCTTCGTGGGACCGCAAACGTTTACGCCATCGTTTCCATCGCTTTCCGGCCGAAATCCCCACCCCTCTCCCATCTATAATATGTTATAGTTTGCGGTCACGATGACACTCGTCCAACAACAGTAGGTGCGTTGCATTCAGAGTACCGGTTCACGATCAAAAAAAACCATACTGCGCAGATCAGTGGCGTATTTTCAAGATTTTCAATCAGTGGGGGGGGGGGGCGGGGGTTTTAGCCGTTATAATTCAGATAAAAAAAAAAAAAAAAAAAAAAACAGAACAGAACAGAATTGTTTCGGAAGACCCAGAGGCAGGCAGACCGAAGAAACGATGGACGGATGGAGTGCAACAAGATCTAGAGAGGTTAGTAGTAACAGAATGGGAGGAAAGGATACAGGATCGAGCATATACATTGGAGAGCAGTGACGGTGGCAGCCAAAACTCTTACAGAGTTGTGAAGGCACAGAAGAAGAAAGAATTGTTTCGGTACTGAGTGCACGATTCAATATGTTATAATTAATTTTAAAAAAAAGTTTCGAGTTTCAAAAAATAGTTTATTCGTATAAAGAGGTCCTGAAAAGAAATGATAAAATTTGATGTATGATGCTTCTGGGGAGTGGGTCAGAACCCGGGACCCCCCCCCCCTGTAAATACGCCACTGCTGCGCATTAATAACATATAAAATATCGTACGATCGGTTGTTTGAACGGTGCCGTGCGAAAACTCGATAAATCCAGTGTTTCAAATTTTTCAGAATACGAAAAAAAATAACGTTTTAAAAGTCAGCTGTTTATAATGAAACCAACGTTGAAAATTATTTAGGCACACTCGCAATTATGATGAAAAAGTTCCGATTGTTGTTGATTTTATTTTTATCATTTCTACGAAATCGGAGCTTGCAGTTGTCTGATTTCTTGTCCAGAATTTTTAGTTTTTTTTTTTTTTTATAAAATTCTTTATTTGAATAATATTTTGTTCCAATTTCGTTTTATTTATTGAAATTATGTTAAAACACATCATTCTTCAAACATAAGAAAATAACTGTAAGGGTTTTAAAAAATCTGTGATAAAATCATATTGATAATGATAACAAATATTGTATAGGTATATATAGACAAAGTTTAGATTTAGTTTATTAGACAAAAAAAAATTTGCATCTCTTATAGATTCAGATCATATTACATTTAAAATCATTTAAAATCAGGCATAGTTTTTTTTTTTTTACTTTGAAATGCAAATACCTTTACACTTATATTTAAATACTATTAAAAAAAATTGCTTGTAATAAAAATTATAAAGTATCCATTCTAAACAATTTCAACATGATATTGTTATATACCCTACCGATTTCAGTACCTACTTAAACGCATTTTATTATTAATCATAATTTAAAATAACAATTGTAAGTAGTTAAAAACCTACGGAATTCTTACTTAAATATATTTTTCAGTTTAACAAATTATTAATAATAACTGTAAGTAGTCAAAAAGTGCAGCACATATAGACGGATCCCAAACATTGAATTGAGGGAGGCGAGGAATGAGACCAATTGATCATCATAGATGCGTTAACGGCGATTAATGATCATAGTGCCCCAACCCTAGCGGTGACTAAAAATTTTTTTTTTTGAATTTTGAATGATTGAAAATACGAGATATTTGGGGAAAATAAGTTAAACCAATTGGACAATAAAAGCACAAAATAATATTTTTATAAATTTTATGGTATTATAATATTATGATAATATAATTATAATTTGTATGATATAATTAATATTAATAATTATTTCTGAGCAGAATAATATGTGTTGTATTCTCGAATTATCTACTTAATTATAATTATAAAATAATTATATGCTATTTGGATTTTAAAATGAATTTTATTAATAAATTAATAATTTTCTTGGTTTTATACTTATATTATTTGTAATATTAAAATTTGTAACATTCTATTTTATATAAATTGGTTTTAACTAATAGTTTTGTTCCAATAGCAATTGAAAATAAAGCCGGTCAGTAGGTTGTGGAAGCACTTCGCTCGTCGGGTGTCAGTATTGGTGGATGCACTTCGCTACTGGGCAGGGTACTTTTGTGGATGTATTGAATTTGAAAACAATGATAAATCATTGCATTCAATAAAACGATTCTGAGCGTAGATTCGGTGTAGTATACATA
>JAIPRL010010374.1:0-15644 GCA_025469235.1 Pemphigus obesinymphae
GTTTCCGGACTTCTTGGGACGTGAACGGACCTATGGTCACCGGGTCACATCCCTCGACGGTCTCGTACACTGCGGTATCGCAGTACGACTCGGCCCAGGTTTCACGGAAGTGGTTTTCTAAGTCTACGATTGGTATGTCCACTCCGCGCCCTCGCCGTCGACTATCGCTCGTATGGCCCTCCGTCTGTTCCTCTTGTACACGGTCTGGATTCCTTGCGCGTCTTCCACGTTCAGCTGTGTACGCTTCCGAGGTCCCTCAGCCCTGTCCGGCGACTGTCTTCGGTTATTAGTGCCATTAGTTCTTCGAAACGGCGCCAGTTCTCCTCATTGCACGGCCCGGACCGGAGCTCTGCCAATACGGGCATGTGGACGTGGATCCGTGTCGTGTCATTGGGATTCAGTATTTCCACGTCCACGGTGTCGATACCCGCATCTAGCTCGTGTCTTCGGTTGCCGACGTCGTACCTATTGGCGTCGGTGGGTTTGGACTCCACAGATGAGGGCTCGCGTACACAATGTTGTACCCCTCAATCCGTGGAGTTTCCCGAGGTAACGGCGTCGACACGCGAAGACTCTCCCGACTGTTTTGTCGTGCGTTGACGGGTGTGAGCTGGCGTGGGGTCGACGGCGTGGTGGCCGGTCCGGTGTCCGCTGTTGTCGTTGGCTGGTCGACGACTACGTCTATGGGCCGCTGTGCGTCGCGGTGGCCTCTCATTTGCCGGGTGTTCGGGGCCGGCAGGTCGACGTGAGCGGCTGCTGCCCGCTCACGTTGTTTATGGGCAGTTTTGTGGTTGTTCAGTCCCCTTTTGGACGGGAAGGAGCGGCCGCACTCGGGTTCGGTGCATTTGTGAATTCCGTCCTCCCCGTCAGTGTCGTCATCCTCGATTGTGGCCTTGTATTTGTGAATGGATGGCCGTGTGCCAAGCACCAGCCCGCATCCTACACATTCTGTTACTACCTCTGGCCTTTTTCCATGGATGAATTCGAGGTGACGACACAGGGACTGCTTCGTCTGCATCCACACGCCGGTCCTGAACTTGGCCTCGCACGCGACGCATTCCACGTTGGTCGGCAGCGGCCAGTATAGCCGCAGTTCATCGTCGACCATGCACGGCTAGCGCCGTTAGACCCTGTCCGTTTCTCTCGGCGCGAGCGGCCTCGCACACTCGTGCCGAGAGGGCTGTCTGTTTAAGGCTTCTCCGCATACTCCGCATACAAATTCGTAGTCTAGGGTCCGCTGGTGATGTCGTTCGATGTGCTTCTGTAGACTCACCCTGTTCGTCGTCCACACTCTGTTTTCATACGTGACATCACATCCGTCGATGGGGCATCGCCAGCTGCTCGGGGTCGGGTAGAATACCCGGAGCGCTCCACCATCGATTGTCGGCTGACGGGCGTCCGCCTGCCGGGTCGGTACATGCCCGGGACCGCCTGTGTCCAGTGGTCTGTTACCTACTGGTATCCTTGGCCCCGGCTCGTTTGTACCGATCTCCCGGTCGTCGCGCTGAGCCCCAAAATGCCGCTTGCTGCCGCTCCTCCACGTTCCACGCGTCTCGGTGATCGCCGGTGGTCATGGCGCGTGGAGATGTCTGTTCGGGATGGTGTTGAACCTTCGTCTGGCCGTGAAGAGGGACCAGCCACCTGGTTGTGTTTTTTTTTTTTGATCAGATAATGTGCACGGTATGGTCCTCGACTCGAGGTCTCACTGGAGGGCGAGGGACCGCTTGCTACGGCGCCGTAGTTAGTGTTGGTTATGGCCAAGGCGGAGAGATCCAAGAGATCTCTTTGCACGAGGCGAGGGACCTGTTTTTTAAGGTCAGAGGACCCCACTGTTGGGTGCTGCACTTGGAAGGGGAGCCCGAGCACAACCGCTTCCAATCGAACACACTCCGGGGAGTGTGCTACATCCGACAGGTGACAAAATGAACGTGTAAAACAAAAAATAAAAACAAATGATACATAGAGAACAGCGAAACATGTAAAAAAGCGTACCGCCAGCTCGGCCTAGTCGGGAAGATCAAACGTGTATGTTAGGTGGGACCTGTTAAGCTGATAAGAACAGAATTTATCTGTAAATGTTTTATGGTTGTTACATGTTATGGCATTGTGTAATTTAGGGGGGTACATAATTGGGGGCTTACAAACTAATTATCGTACATTTTTGGAAATAGAAAATATATTTATATATGAAGTAAGATAAAATATAATAAAAATTACATGAGAAATACATAAAGATAAATTGAACATCAGGTGAAATAGTGTGGCTACAACTGTTGGTGTTGCACATGGTACCGTCTGCGTTCATTGGTATGCTCGTAGGATCGCTGCTCATCTGGGTCTCATCCTATTCCCCGTTATATGTTCAATGTATATGTCTCTTGAACGGCCTATGACTTCACTTACGCAAAACTTCCTGAGAAGCTCTCCGTAAGACCTGCTACACAATGTTCTTAAGAAGCTGTCGTTGTTCGGGTCCCACGATCCTAGGGCTCCTATAATAAAAGGTACCACCTGGACCTTGCCAGATTGTTCTGCGGTTAACTCCCTCCGCAGTTCCTCGTACTTTGCAGACTTCTCGTTGGCAGCCGCTTGGAACGATTTCATCCTGTTGTCGAATGGAATTGTTACATCAACAATTAGGGTCATGTTTCCTTTTCGTAGAACCAGGTCAGGCCTTAGGTGTTGTGTACCTATGACCTGGTTCTCACTCACGACGGTAAATTTCCCTTCGGCCGCTTTTTTGATACGCGCCACTACTGCGTTGTGGCGCCCCATGTATAGGCTGGTGTAACGCATGCAATGACCGACGACGTGGGCGAGGCTTTCTGTTGTATACCCGCATCGTCGACATCTGCGATCACCAGCCCTCCAGGACGACGAGCCGTTCAGGGGGACCGTATTCAGTCTGGCCCGATGTATAAACCTCCAATCTGCGAAAGAACAGAAATCTCCGTTTCTCAAGAAGTGGGAGGAGGCGCGGTGAGCCGCTACGCGCTCCATCGCACGTCCTTGGTCTGGCTTTTTGATTAGGTTTTTACTTCTAATGGTCCGTAGCGTGTCCCTTATTGTTCTCCGTACATCGCGGCGTTGTTTGGACGGAGTAGGTTTTCACCATGTTTGATTGTGGGGGCCCCGTCAACCGACCACTCCACCCCTAGTCTTCCGGACGCGTTTCTTGATTTGGACCACACACTTGTCGTCCCGGTCCCTCGCGTTTCCCTGAACGCGCCTTTCTGGTGTCCCGAGAGGTATTCACCTATCTCGTGGATTGTGGGTATACGGCTGATTCTCTTCTGCGTTACCTCACGCACATGTGCCTCCGCGTCTCTGGCCACCCGTCCATCAGGAGACGTAAGTAGTTTAAATGCTGAATCTATCGCCGTCACGTCCGAGTCCTCGGCGAGGATTGGTATTCCGCAACAGCCCTGTTTCGTTGATCCATACAAAAACTCATTTGAGGCTTCCTGGGGCAAGTTTAATGTAGCCTTTATCTCTGGCCTCAAAATGTCATCAACTTTCTGCCAATCCGTTTTCGGGAATGTACCTACCCGTTGGAGGTGCACCGCCTAGGGGTAAAAGAACGTTTTTAATGCGTCAAGTCTTTGCCAAGGGGCTAATTTCGAGCGGATAATCTTTAGGCCGGTGTTAGTAATGTCTTCAAGTGTTGCCATTGGTGGTAAGGTTTGGAACCCTACCTGCGCTCCAAGAAAACCAGCCGCTTCCCCCTTCACGAGCGCCTTCATGGACGTATCACCCAACATGAACATGGTGTTACGTACACCGACCGGGCGCTGCCCGGAGATGTGAAGTGATACACATTTGTTGGCGTTGAGGTGCAGGCTTAGCCGCCCCAATGAGTGTTGGGCTCGGGCAATCATCTCCTGCAGTGAGATTGCCCCATCTGCGGTCAAGCAGATGTCATCAGCAAAGGCTAGGACTCTGTGGTCCGCGTCTGTTCCTTGTAATAATGAGACCACTGGGTCAATTGCCAGTATAAACAGTAGGCCACTCAATGGACAACCCTGCCGGATGCCTGATAGAATCGGGATTGCTCTCGTACGTCCATTAGCAGTGGTGACCGATGAAGTGGTTCCGTTGTACATGTCGCAAACAATGCGCCGCATTTCGTCTCCAGCGCCACAGTTCGTGATGGCCGCTTCCAATGCGGAATGCGGTATAGCACCAAACGCATTGGATACGTCAAGCCACGCCACACACTTTTCCGCCTTGCCGTTTCTAGCTTTCTCCAGTAAACGGTTAAGCGTGTGGACGTGCTCGAACGCACCATCCGACGGGAGAAATCCTTTTTGGCACGGACTTATTACCTCGTTTTGAATCAACCATGAGGTAAGTCGGCTCGCCACGCATCCCGTGTATAGTTTATCTAATGTCCTACACAGCGATATGGGTCTCCAATTATTGAGATCGTTCAAGTCTCCCTTTTTGTGAATCAGCACAGTTTGGGCGGTCTTCCAAACGGTCGGCACCCGTCTGTGTCGCAAGCAGGTATTTAATATTTCGACTAGGACGGTGCACTCCGGATCCAACTTCTTCCAGTGATTGTACGTTAGTCCGTCCTCACCTGGGGCCGTATTCTCAAACTTCCTTAGTCGCTTGCTTACCTCTTCACACGTGAAGTTGTCCAACGGGACCGGTGCTCTTCCCTCGAATTGAGGATATATGGACGTGTCACAAGTCGAAGGACCCCAAACCCGTGAGAAATGGTCATCAGTTTCACGTGGGTCTACTGTGCACATTTCGCCCTCGTCGGACAGAATCAGTCTCACAGCGCGTCTCCTGTTGTGGCGGTAGAGGGTTTGGATCCCCTGTGCGTCACCCGGGTCTATTTTCCGCCGCACGGACGATCGGTTTTCCTCGCGCGGTTTGATCTTGGCCACTGTGGCTGCCTCTAGTGTCAGTGCGTCGATTACCTCGGTGAATGCCGTCTAGTTGTCTTCGGTCACCGGTAATCTGGCTAATTCGAACAGTCGCCTGTGAAACTTATGTATAGCGGTTGTTCCATCAGGCTGGAGGATTGGCCTCACTGTCGGGGAGACTTCGATGTTTGGGGTTAGTGTTGAACCATCACTCACCTCGTGGTCGTCTCCTCCAGCGGCATTCTCCTCGTTCATGTTGCCATCTACCGACTCGTCACGGCTATCGTCCGTAATGTTTGGGGCGTAGTCGGGATCTGGGTCTGTGTTCGTGACGTGGCTCACGTCATTCGACCGGTGTTCCAACGTGGACGTCGGGGAGCCGCCTGTTTCCGGTACTACACGGTCCGGTGTCCTTGGCCTCCCGTCCGTCTCCGTGCTCTCCGCTACCGGGGGAGTACAGCCTGTGTCCGGCAGCAGTGCAGCACGTGTTCCGGTGTCCTTGGTACTCCTCCCAAAGCTGGCACAGTCGGTGCTCGCGCATCACCTCCTCGGCGTGGTGGTCGCGGCGCCGCACCCGTCGCTATTGCTTGCCTCGTCGCTGGTTGTGGATGCGGGACCGCGGCCGCTGCGACAGCTGCTCGTCTCCTGTGCTCTCGAGCGTGGTTGGCAAGACCCTGTTTTGTTATAAAAGATCTCCAGCAGTCATTTACCGTACACCGGTGGTTTCCCGCTGTGGGTACACTGGCTGCTATTGGGACTCGGAATGCGTGTGCGCCGGGCCGTATGCCCAACGTTTTAATGCATTCTGCACATTTCACAATTACTGACTCCGGGTCAGTGTGGAGACTGCACAAGTGGCGTACGCAAGACTGTTTCGTGCAGGTCCACACCTCTGCCCGGAATTTGGCACCACAGCCGGCTACGGGGCATTCGACGGTCTCGGGTAGTGGGTAGAATATCGTCAGGACGTCATTTATGAACTCCGGCTGTCTGCGCTGCACTCCCTCGGGAACTGCTGCTCCAGATGCATCTGGTGGCGATGGTGTTGTTCGCGTTCCGGTCTCCTCATCAGTCGTCGTTGTATGGCGATGGTTGTCCAGTGGTGATGATGCTCGAATCCCGGTTTCCGTGCGGCGATGGATGTCGGGGCGCGTCGACGGTCCGGCCACCTGGCTCTTGCCCGCGTGTGTTTGTTGACTGCTCCTCGTTTTTCGACTCATTTCATTATATACGGTATGATCAGATAATGTGCGTGATATGGCCCTCGACTCGAATTCTCACTGGAGGGCGAGGGACCGCTTGCTACGGCGCCGTATTTTGTGGTATGGCCAAGGCGGAGAGATCCAAGAGATCTCTTTGCACGAGGCGAGGGACCTGTTTTTTAAGGTCAGAGGACCCCACTGTCGAGTGCTCCACTTGGAAGGGGACCCCGAGCTTAACCGCTTCCAATCGAACACACTCCTGGGAGTGTGCTACACTCGACAGGTGACAATATGAACGTGTAAAACAAATAAAAACAAATGATACATAGAGAACAGCGAAACATATAAAAAAAAAGCGTACCGCTAGCTCAGCCTGGTCGGGAAGATCAAATGTGTATGTTAGGTAGGACCTGTTAAGCTGATAAGAACAGATTTATTTGTAAATATATATGGTGGTTCACAAATTATGGCTTAACATTTTTTTTTGGGGGGGTTACATAATTGGCTGTTTAAAAAAAAAAAAAAAATATAATAAATATATAAAATACAATAGATATATGATTAATAATGATTAAGAGGTTGCTTCTCTCTGGCGTATGTCAGTGAGGTGTTCGATGTATATATCTCTTGAATATGAGATTACCTCACTGACACATAACTTCCTCATCATTGAGGCGTAGGACCGGCTGCATAACTTGGCAATGAATGGATCGTTGTCCGGATCCCACGCCCCTAATGCTCCCACGATGATTGGTACCACTTCTGCTTATTGTGTGTTGGAGAGCTCGTTGCTGAGGGCGGCATATCTGTTCTTCCTTTCCTCCGCCGCAGTCTTGAATGACGCCAGGCGGTTGTCGAACGGGATGGTGACATCAATGATGTAAATCTTCCCGTCCGACTTCCTCTTTACTACCAGATCCGGTCGTTGTCTTCCGGTACCAACCACTTGGTTTTCGGCCACTATGTCGAATTTCCTGCCCGCTGCCGTTTTGATTCTTTTTACGACGGCGTTGTGGCGGGCGAGGTAGAGGGCGGTGTACCGCATGCAGTGGTCGACGACGTGGGCAAGGCTTTCGGTATGATAGCCACATCGTCGACACCTGCGGTCACCGGACCTCCGCGGCCGAGCCTTTGAGGTGGACCAGATTCAGCCTGGCTCTATGTATGAATCGCCAGTCGGCGAATCTGATGTATTCACCACCTCTCAGGAAGTGGTTGGAGACCGGATGTGCGGCAGCGCATTCCATAGCGCGCCCTTGATCATTTTTGTTGATTAGGGTTCGGGCGCACTGTGTCTGTGCTACCTGCCGCATGCACTGGAAAACCTGGCGTCTTTGTTTCTTTCTCAATGTTATTGCTACTGCGGGGATGGTGATCGTTGGATTGCCGCCCTCCATCCTCCAGGTGACGCTGGCTCTTCGTGACGCGTTCCGTGCCCGCGTCCATACGTTCGCCACTCCCACTGCTGGTGCATGCAATTCTCCCTCGTTGATCCCCGATAGGAAATCCATTGTGGAAGTGGCGTCCGGCGGTTCGCGGGCACGTTTGCGGACCACTTCGTCCAAGTGCTCCGCCGCGTCGGTGGCAATGCGCTCGTCAGGCGACGTGAGCAGCTTGAACGCAGTGTCCACTCGCGCCACGTCATTTTCCTCGGCGAGCAGGAGGATTCCACAGGCGCCGGCCCGTCGATATTCGTTTGACGCTTCCTGTGGTAATCCCAGCGTGGCTTTTAGCTCCGGCCTCCAGATGTTGTCAACGGCTTACCAGTCGGTCTTTTTGATGTCACCCACTCGTAAGATATGGGTGACGACAGGGTAGACGAATGTCTTCATTGCGTCTAACCTCTGCCAAGGTGCTAGTTTTGATCGTAGCACCATTAGACCGAACTAGGTGATGTCCGCTACCGTTGACATATGTGACACGATCTGGAAGCCGACCTGTGCGCCGAGGAAAGTGGTTGCCTCGCCGTCCTGGAGCGCTCGGATCGGCTGGCCCTCTACTGTAAATTTAGTGTTCCGCACCCCAACCGGTGTGTGTCCCGATATGTGTACGAAGACACACTTACCCGGGTTGAGGTGCAGGCCCATTCTCCGTAGCCCCGTAGCCGACCGTTGGTGCTGTTGTGATGCGTTTGCATCCCAGCGGGACTGTCGGCGATGAGACACAGGTCGTCTGCGAACGCGAGAACCCGATTTTCTGCAGCGTCCGCCTGTGCCTCTCGTATCACGTGGTCGACGGCGAAGTTGAACAGAAGTCCACTGAGTGGGCATCCTTGTTTGATCCCGGATTTGACTTCTATTTGGCTTGTTGTGCCCACTCCAGTGGACACCATGCTCGTCGACCCGTTGTAGATGTCCCGCACGAGTTCCACTATGGCTGGTCCCGCACCCATCGTCTCCAGCGCTTTGAGTAGCGCGGTGTGCGGGACGGCTCCAAACGCATTGGACACGTCGAGCCATGCAATACACCTGTCCGCCTTTGTGGTACGCGTTTTTTGGATCAGGCGGTTCAGGGTATGCACATGCTCGAACGCACCATCGGCCGGCATAAAACCTTTCTAGCAGGGGCTGAGGACGGCGTTATCGACTGTCCATTTCGTCAATCTGTCGGCCACGCATCCCATGAACAGCTTGTAGATGGTCCGGCACATCGCGATCGGTCGCCAGTTAGCGATTTGTGCCGGATTCCCTTTTTTCGGTATGAGGATGGTGACCGACCGTTTCCACTCTGCTGGGATCTGTCGATAACGGGCGCACACGTCGAGTACTGCCGACAGGAGGGTACACTCTGGGTTGAGTCGCCTCCAGTGTTTGTATGTGAGACCGTCTTCGCCCGGAGCTGTATTTTCGAATTTTGTTGAGCGTTTCCGGACTTCTTGGGACGTGAACGGACCTATGGTCACCGGGTCACGTCCCTCGGCGGTCTCGTACACTGCGGTATCGCAGTACGACTCGGCCCAGGTTTCACAGAAGTGGTTTTCTAAGTCTACAATTGGTATGTCACACTCCGCGCCCTCGCCGTCGACTATCGCTCGTATGGCCCTCCGCCTGTTCCTCTTGTACACGGTCTGGATTCCTTGCGCGTCTTTCACGTCCAGCCGTGTACGCTTCCGAGGTCCCTCAGCCCTGTCCGGCACCTTTGCCGTCCGGCGACTGTCTTCGGTTATTAGTGCTATTAGTTCTTCGAAACGGCGCCAGTTTTCCTCATTGCACGGCCCGGACCGGAGCTCACGTCCACGGTGTCGATACCCGCATCTTGACTCGACTCAGCCTCGCCGTCGCCTTCCACGTGCTCGTCTCCGGTGGCCAGCGAGCTCGTGTCTTCGGTTGCCGACGTCGTACCTATTGGGTTTGGACTCCACAGATGAGGGCTCGTGTACACAATGTTGTACCCCTCATTCCGTGGAGTTTCCCGAGGTAATGGCGTCGACACGCGAAGACTTTCCCGACTGTTTTGCCGTGCGTTGACGGGTGTGGGTTGGCGTGGGGTCAACGGCGTGGTGGCCGGTCCGGTGTCCGCTGTTGTCGTTGGCTGGTCGACGACTACGTCTATGGGCCGCTGTGCGTCGCGGTGGCCTCTCATTTGCCGGGTGTTCGGGGCCGGCAGGTCGACGTTGTTTGTGGGCAGTTTTGTGATTGTTTAGTCCCCTTTTGGACGGGAAGGAGCGGCCGCACTCGGGTTCGATGCATTTGGGACTTCCGTCCTCGCCGTCAGTGTCGTCATCCTCGATTATGGCCGTACATTTGTGGATGGATGGTCGTGTGTCGAGCACCAGCCCGCATCCTACACATTCTGTTACCACCTCTGGCCTTTTTCCATGGATAAATTCGAGGTGACGACACAGGGACTGTTTCGTCTGCGTCCACACGTCGGTCCTGAACTTGGCCTCGCACGCGACGCATTCCACGTTGGTCGGCAGCGGCCGGTATAGCCACAGTTCGTCGTCGACCATGCACGGCTGGCGCCGTTCGACCTTGTCCGTTTCTCTCGGCACGAGCGGTCTCGCACACTCGTACCGAGAGGGCTGTCTGTTTAAGGCTTCTTCGCATACTCCGCATACCAATTCATAGTCCAGGGTCCGTTGATGATGTCGTTCGATATGTTTCTGTAGACTCACTCTGTTCGTCGTCCACACTCTGTTCTCATACGTGACATCACACCCGTCGATAGGGCATCGCCAGCTGGTTGGGGTCGGGTAAAATACCCGGAGCGCTCCACCATCGATTGTTGGCTGACGGGCGTCCGCCCGCCGGGTCGGTACATGTCCGGGACCGCCTGTGTCCAGTGGTCTGTTACCTACTGGTATCCTTGGCCCCGGCTCGTTTGTACCGATCTCCCGGTCGTCGCTGAGCCCCAAAATGCCGCTTGCCGGTGCTCCTCCACGTTCTACGCGTCTCGGTGATCGCCGGTCATGGCGCGTGGAGATGTCTGTTCGAGGTGGTGTTGGACCTTGTGGTGTTGGATCTTCGTCCGGCCGTGAAGAGGGACCAGCCACCTGGCTGTTTCCCGCGTACGACGTTGCCCGTTGTTGCCGACTACTTCTCATTGTTTTTGATCAGATAATGTGTGCGCGGTATGGCCCTCGACTCGAAGTCTCACTGGAGGGCGAGGGACCGCTTGCTACGGCGCCGTAGTTTGTGTGGTATGGCCAAGGCGGAAAGATCTAGAGATCTTTCTTTGCACGAGGCGAGGGACCTGTTTTTTACGGTCAGAGGACCCCACTGTCGGGTGCTCCACTTGAAGGGGGAGCCGAAGCTCTACCGCTTTCAATCGAACACACTCCGGGGAGTGTGCTACACTCGACAGGTGACAATATGAACGTGTAAAACAAATAAAACAAATAAAAACAGATATGAAACGTAAAGAACAGCAAAACGAGTAAAAAGCGTACCGCTTGCTCGGCCTTATCGGGAAGATCAAATGTGTATGTTAAGCGGATTCTGTTAAGCTGATAAGAACAGATTTTTATTAAAAAAATTTTAAATGGTTATTTATAAATTATGGGAAAATAATAAATGGGGGGGGGGATACATACATGTGGGCCCTAAATATACAAACAAAAATACTACATAAATGAAAAGAAAAGTAATTTTATGTAATAAGTAAATAAGTGTCTCAGCCATACCGCATCCTATTGCCCGTAATATGCTCGGTAAATATGTCACGAGTGAACCCTATTGTGTCACTCACACATAGTTTTCTGAGGAGATTGCCATACGTCCTGCTGCATAACTTCCTCGGGAGGCCATCATTATTTGGATCCAGGATCCCAAAGACCCAACAATGAAGGGGGCTACGGTAACTTGACACCCATACTCAACAGTTAGCTCCGCCCTGAGTTCCTCATACTTCGATATTTTTTCCGCAGCTGCCTCCTGTAATGTTTTGAGTCTGTTATCGAAGGAGACGGTGGCATCCACTATTAACACTGTATTCCTCCCTTTCAACACAATGTCCGGTCTTAGACGTTGAGACCCAATGGCCTGGTTCTCTGATACGGTGGCAAATTTCAATGAGGCTGCTTTCTTAATCCTCGCCACTAACGCATTGTGTCTGGCCATGTAGAGGCTGGCATAACGCATGCAATGATTGGCGACGTGGGCTAGGCTTTCTGTTTGGTACCCACATCGCCTACACTTACGATCACCAGCCCTCCAAGATGACGACCCATTTAAATGGACTAGGTTGAGTCGTGCCTTGTGGATAAACCTCCAGGCAGCAAAACTACAAAAGTCACCGTATCCGTAGCGCGCTCTTACGAACATTATAAAATATATCGCCACAAAATACGAAACGCAGAACGATATGATTAATTACCGAAGAAGAGTGCTCCACTAATATAATAATATGATACAGTGTTATATCATTGATTATATATAGTCAATGGTTATATGTAATATTATACTAATATAGATATATATAAATATAAATATAAATATAAAAATAATTTATTATTTTATATACCTATATAAATGGCTATATTCGAATTGCGTGCGCGTATTTTTCGGAACATATCCGAACGCGTGTACGCATTTTTTGTGACAGGTTCGAATTGCACACATTTGAATAGACGACCGGTTAAATTCGATAGTAATATGGGTTTTCTCCGTTGGATTATTCGAAGTACATTCATAAACATTGAAAATGTATTATCTCCGACTGATAATGACCGATCGTAATAAAGTAAATAAAGGCTGTAGATAAATTCTGCTTTATTGTAGGCTGGAAAGTTTTGAAACTTATGATTTTTTTTGACGTAATTTAATAAATTTTTATTTAAATAAGAATGCGTAAAAATATCTATTAAAAACAAATATATTCACTAAAAAATTACAAATATGCATTAAATATGCAAAAAAAAAAAGATTAAAAGTTAAAAATATGCAAAATAAAATTATAAAATAATAAATTAAAGAAAAAAATAACCGCGGCACGTTATTATTCGGCTCTGGTTCAAGAAAACCGCAACCTAAATAATGATATTCGCATGCAATTCGGAACCACCGATATAAATATATATAAGTATATGAACATTTTGATTCGCGCATTAAAATGTCTCCGTATCAAAATATCTCCGGATCAAAATGTTTCCGGATCAAAATGTCCCGGATCAAATTTTCACCTTACTATATATAAGTATTCAAATACTTTTTATTTGCTACTAAATTTATGTATTCAAACGCTTTTTTCAAATACCTAATAATATTAATATTGAAATGACCACAACATTTGTTATTCGTACATCGTTTTATATTTTAAATCTTTTAATTATCTACTATGTAATTTGGTGTTTCATGTAGGTATCGATTACCAACCGATTACTACCTACCTATCTACTAACTCTAGTAGCACCGGTAATCCTCAGACTAAGCAGGAATCCTTGTATACAATCCTATTAGTGCCTCATTCCGGATTCCCGCCAAGGTGTCCACAGAAAATAAAAGGAATCCTTGTACAATCCTATTAGTGTCCCATTTAGGATTCCCGCCGAGGACTGCAGTTAGTAAAATATCCCATTGCCTGCAATGAAGGTCTCGTGGAATTGAAGATATGCAGAAAAGATGTCCGTGAAATAGTGCCTATATACTATGATATAGGCATGGCGCAAATGAGAGGATATTTTTGAATCGTCACCGCAAATTTAAAATAACAGTCAGATTTTGTAGTTTTGCGGACTGGATTTTCGTCCACAGAGCTCGCTTGAACCTGATTCCTTTTAACGGATCCTCCTGTCGGCAGACCAGTAATGATGAAGAAATATTCCCACCACACCCGCCCGACTCACGGCTGCACAATATACGTTAATATCTCAAACATACACGGTGGATATTTCGTACTATGTAGACGGTTTTTGGGTGTTATTTAAGCGTTGGTAATAAGGTGGATTTATAGTATACACATTATAAATACTACGATTTTCCACGTTTATTAAACGTGGAAATTATTGTTTGTTTTTATACAGTCAATAAACGTTTGACCATTGATTTTGTAATAAATAAAAATATTATTATAAAATCAATGGCTTAACTTATAAACGCCATTTATTATGATGATAAATTAAAATGTATTAATGCACGAATTATTTGAAAAGTGTTATGATAATGTGCATAAATTCATTTAAATATGGTAATATGTGATCTATTGATGACAGTTCGGAGGAATTTTAGTGGAATTACATGAATGATACATATTTTATGGTCATATATGCACTGCAGAGAAATCGAGTGTATTCTTAAGATTTTGAAATTTCAACTGAAATTTGTTTTACATTTGTTTTAACATATTTGTTTTTACAATGCAAAAAATTAAATATTTCATAATAAGTATATATAAGATAAATTATCTATGTCACCAAATGAAAAATAAAATAATTAATGTACCGTCAAAATCGAGGCAAGTGCAGTTCAAAATTTTGCGGTTTTTGAAAAAAATTAAAAAATCTATTTTTTAATTCCGGTATGCCAGAAAATGTGTATAATTATAATATAAATGAATAAAAAAATAATTATATTTCATTTTAATATTTTTTATAATAATTAATATATTTTATAATTCGATTATTAAGGTGTTGAAAAATGTAATATCGCAAAAGTGCTATATCTATCGTCAGTTAGGGCTACGCGCGCTAACATTATCAAAATGCATGTATTATATTTACTATTATGAAACTATTATAACTGAAAAATATTCCAATAAGATTAAAGTATTTAAATATTTTTTATTTACTACTCATTTTATCTATTTATTTTATTTATTCAAATGCTCTTTCCGAGTACCTACGTATTAAAATAAATATCTTAAATAACATTATTTTATTTTATGTTTGGTTATTGTCATTTTAATATAATGTTTATTGATAATATTTTATTCAAAAAATATATATATTTACAATAATAATATTGTGATTAAGTAGGTACTGAGATTACATACTCACGTATGTATACAATGACAATACTCAATTATAATTTATATGTATCGGTAGTGCGCTCTTATAAACAGTCTAAAATATATCGCCACCAGGCGAAATGCAGATCAATAATATAATGGTTATTATGATCAGCTTTGTAAAAAAAAAAAAAAAAAAATAGGTTAGTACTATTAAAAAGGTTTTTTAACGTCTCTAAAAATAATATTGGCAATTTAAATACTTTAAATTTATATTCATTCCAATAAATGTGTGAATAAATTTATGTGAATATTCACATAAAAATAAAGTTAAATTTTTTCATTTCAATCACCTAATAAAAAGTATAAGTACCTATATAATAATAATACGTTATATTTTTTTCATTACGTTTTTATTCAAAGTTCACGGTATAATAATAATATAATTTTTAGAAAAAGATAAAATAGGTTACTATGACAATTGTATTTGTTATTTTGTTCTTTCCCTTACATTTATGAAATATTTTTTTATAAAAGGTAGTGCCAACTAGAACCAATTTGCTATTAAAAAAAGCTCTTTACTCCAAAACTCCTACTCGACTTTTTCTAATCAAAGAGTATTATTATAAATTAATATTTACATCAGTTTATACTTTATACCATAGAGTAAAAAATATATTATAGAGTGGCCATATCATATACGGACCTATGCAGTCTAAGTAGCAAAATATAAATGCTGAGCGTGATCATTTTAGCAGAAATAAAAATTTTGATTATGAGTTGCTATCACAATAGAATAAATTATTCGAGGATTTAGGTAATGTTTATGCAAGCTTATAGTTTTATCCTTCGTACTCATAGTACGTGTGCACAAAAAACAACTTAATTATAATCTATTATCAGTTCTAATATTGTAATATACGCACGGCTATGGATTTTATGGTTGCACGTCGGGCGATAATAATTTAACTTCCACAAATGTGCTTATAACAAATATCACTGGTCAGCGCTCCTCTCTATTATTTACATAACAAATATTGTGAATAGTCTGACTATCACATATATATGAATATATATTTTTTTTTTTTTTTTTTTAATTAGATTTGTCAACTAAAATGTTATTTTTCTTTATTTTATGTTATTTGCTTATTTATTTATTGTATATTAGATTTATAAGAAC
>JAIPRL010010375.1:0-15642 GCA_025469235.1 Pemphigus obesinymphae
AATTTCGAGTGAACCTCGTGGGCTTTTTGTAAAATATTGTCAGAAAAAAAAGTTACGGCATTTTTAGTTTTTGATATTTTTAAATACCTTTAACTTTTTCGTCAGACGATATTTTACTAAATGCCCACGAGGTTCACTCGAAAATATTCCTAGCTTTAAATTTTGTAATAGGTGTTTATACTCTAAATTTAACCTAAACGCCAAAATTTCAACTCTGCGTAGTGTGATTTTGCTATATTGTCTGTTAGATAGACAGAGACAAAAAATGCGAGTGTAACATCCTCTTAAAGTCGGTGCTTTTCAATGATTCAGTCGCATAAATTGATCCTATTCTCCATATATATATGTATGTATATAGGTATATATTATAATATATGGTACCCTGATCGATCTATTGTGATGAGGATTCTGAAAATAGATTAGAGTTCGGCTAGGTATATATACTATATTGAGATGGATTTGCTCGGATTCCCAAAAAAATTCAATTAAGCGCCCATGTTGATTTCTAAATTGATTTCGGCGGGACGTTGGAAGATTAAATCGAAAATTCCAATACGTTTCCGAAATCCTTGTCACATCGTACCAGATAAATATCTACCTATATATATATATATACCTATACGTTATAGAAATAGAGTAGGTATATGACAATAATATTGAGCGTTCGATAGACAGAGATGGAAAATGACCGTTTCGAATCATCTTAAGGTGTGAGTGGTGTGACACTCATAAATATAATATAGGCATATGGAAACTATATATGGTTAGATTGTGTGACCGTCAAATACGTATATTATATACCATTACAGCTATTACTATATATATATATATATATATTATGATGAATACTTATATAGGTATCTTGTGCCTATACCGCAGTAACCGGTGTACTACGGGACTCATTCATGATAGCGACTCGACGACTATCTCGTATAACGATGATAATAATATTACGTTATATTAAATCGAGCGCCGGCGCGTACGCCGGGGAATCGTGAAATTGCATCGTGGTTCACATAATATTATTATTATTATTATTATTATTATTATTGTTATTATCGTGTATAGATTATTATTATTTATTGTATTATATTATTGTGAGTTCCGAGACCATTCAAAATACACAATACTTGCGGTCAACTACCCCTCGTCGGAGTATATCCTACCGAAAAATCGTATATACGACACACTATACGTATACAATATAGATAGATGATGGATTTTATAAAATATATTTCGTATAAAGAATATACTATTAAAAAGTATTCCCCGAATGTATTCGAATAAATAGAGAAAACATTATTAATAGTGTATATATATATATTCAATTATTTTACTTTTCCGATATAATCTTTGTAATCAATAATTAATTAAAAATAAATATAGGTATATTATAAAAAATTAATATATACATATATATGTATAAGTAAAATTAATATATATCATAAAAAATAATATACAAAAAAAGAATATTTACCGAGAGTATTCAAAAAAAAAAAAATATAAATAACAACTATATGGTATCGACGGTAAATCGCATTATCAGGTTACAAATGAATAATAACAAAAAAAAAAAAAACAAAAAAATCTGAAAATTAATTGATTTTTTTTAATATTACTCTTGGCACATATTGTTTTTTTATACATTATTTTTACATTTTATTAATTAATTTTTGATTTTAAATATATTTAATAATTAATTCTAAATTTATGTCTATTTTTCATGAATTATAAACTATATTCTTGAAAAATAATCAAAAATATATTTCATTACTTTTATTCGAATAATATATTCAAATATTTTACAAGACTATCATACCACTGTTATTAGTTATTGTTATTAGTATTGTTATTTGTTATTAACACGCTTAAACAAGCAATTTTTAAATATATAAACATTTTACGAGAAAATAATAATTGATATAATCAGATTAGGTATAACATTGTCAATAAAATAGAAGAATTTTGATAAATTTGAATAAACGTGAGACCGAAGAACATACAATACATCTAAAGTATATACCTGTGTCACTATTGCCTATAATTATATGGTGATCTAAAATTCAATAATATTATATTGATCGCTTTTTCTTCTGAAATGTATCAATAATACAATTCGCCAACTTTTATTATTATATCTCTTTTTTAACTTATTTTGCGTTTCTTTCTTTCTTCTTCGTGAAACAAACGTCCCCCATTTGTTAATCAAAACAGTCAATTTAAACAGAATTTTTTTTCAATTTAATAACATATTTTATTATAATAATAAAATATGTATTAATTTTCCAAATTATTTTTATTAAATTATAACTTATATATTTTGTGAAATTTACAAAATTAATTTGTTATTGTAAGCACATTTTTTATTAATTTATCAATACCTGTATATACATTAAAATAATAAAAATTTTATTATTTCAACAAATATTCGTTTGATAAAATTTGATTATTGCCTATTGTTAATTCTACCAATGATATTTGGTTCAGTGTAGCCTATTAGAATTATAACTCGCTATTTAGACATATAAATAATATGATCGAAATTCGTTTTGATTGAGATTATTATCAGTGGCGCAACTAGAGCTCAAATCTTGGGAGTGCTACTATTATGAATGGCTTATAATGTCGTTGGGGGCTCCGCCGCCACACCACCCAACCAACTTTACATATTATATTGCCAATATTTAGATTATACGATCATTATCATCATTTACAATACCATTTTTGGAAAAAAATTTTACTTTTTTTATTACTTATAATATTTTCTTATATTTTTTTAAAATTTAAAGAGTCAAACATATAGTTTCCTATCGGTATTAGCAAGTGTGTTCGAGATTTCGTCTGGAACAATATCATTGGGTAAGTCTCTCTCAATATTTATTATTTGCATAAATTAGTAAAGCGCTGCTGTAACACGCTGAAAAAAATAACTGATTGTAGAATCTTAAAAAATAAAATTACATTGGTAAAATTATATCTGATATTTGAAATTAGAATGACACGGAACCTGGGGGTGCTTCAGCGATATATAACCTATATAAAATTATATATAATATTTAATTATATATATATATTATGTTGACTCGCCGAATAATAAATGTAAAAAAAAAATTACTATGAGTGCGTAATTTTATTTTGTAATTCATAAGCAACTATACGGGCGAGCCAACACTTATAGATGTATTTATATATTATGAAAGTATGCGGACGATTATTTTCTATTTTCATTTTCCATCATATATAATGGTATTTATTTACACATGGTCGGATATAATAACACAGAATAGATTAAAGCAGAAGGGTCACTTCCATGTAAACAAAAAAGTGACGGCCATTTTGCCGTTTGTTCATCTTATCTATTTAGTGTATAAAATTATCATTTTATTATGAAAACACAAATCGTAATATCAATATTTTGAACTGATTATACTGTCTGATTATACAAAATACATAGAATGAACAAACGGGAAGATGGCCGCCACGTTTTTGTGTGATAAGTATCTTTACGGGGCCTGATAATAATATCAATTTCTTTTCGTATCTATATATATATATCGTATTATAATAATCGAATCGTAATAAATAAATCCAGAAGTTTTGATTACAGCTATATGTATATATAGTTTTAATTGGGTTTTTGCCTACGCAGTACGCGTGTTATATGTACTATATATGCGCTATATATATATATATATATACCTACGAAAATCGCGTATATATTACGAATAGTTTCAATTAAAATTAATTAGCAATTAACCGACTAATTGACTGAAATGTTATTGAACGGGTAATTTAACGATTAATAAAATTATATTTGACTATACAATATTATATGTGCGTACATATTTATTAGGTATAACGATTATTTCGGTTAACACGAATGGAATAATAATTATAACCGTTCAATAACCGTATTAGACGTATCCGTATAATTTAATAAATTATGTTAACTGGTAAAATGACTGTGGGAGGAAACTATATTATATCCATACTCTCCCGATTCGGCTCTCGGTATATTCTGCGCGTGATATGTACGGAGTCCATAATAATATACGAATAATCGCTATTATTATATAGTTCCGAAATACATTATTGAAAATCGTATATAATTATTTCCATATTGGAAACGTTTTTTTTTTTTTTTTTTTTCTATTTTTTTCATACATTGTTAACGTAGTTTACTATACGGAGATTATATAGGCGTAAAAAACTGTCACGGAGGAAGCGCACGCGTGTACAATACCTATATTGAATTTTTTCGACTGAGAAATTATGCGTTTTAGAAAATTTATATGATAATTACGGTGATATTATGTGTAGGTACACTACTGCATAATATATAGACGCAGACTTGGGTAAAATATACTTTCAAAAAGTATTTCGAATACGCATGTTCCGAATACTTCCAAGAAAATCGTTCGGAGTATGTATTTTAAAATAATTTATGATAATATATAGTGTATTCCCTAAGTAGGTATTTGAAATACTTCACACAATGTGTTCCAAACACTTTTAGAATATACATTTATGTTTACTGTATAGATTTCAATGACGAAATTAGTCCCTAATTATGATATTATTATACTTGATTTTTTTTTTCCCCCCAGTATAAATTAATATAATAAAACAATTATTGATAATATACACACCTATACTTATTAATATTATAACTATTATAAATTACATCAAAATTTTAATATTGTGTGATTGATTTAAGTTACAATTGAGCGGTTATTTTTTTTTTTTTTTTGTAATTATTAGTATTATTTATAAGATCATATATATCACTAATTACTGTACATAATTACTAAACTTATTATAATATGAAATTACGTTAAGAAGTATATTACTTTAAAACTTTTTATTTCAAAAAAAAAAAAAAAAAAAAAAAAAACCATCATTATTTAAATCGATATATTTATAATTGGAAAATAACATTACTAAATACAGTTGAAATCAAAATAAGATAAAATATGATAGAAAAAGTATGAAATTATTTTTAAAAATGTGATTGAACCTTAAAATGTATTCGGAATACTGTATTAAGAATACTTGTAAAAAGTATTTAAAATACTATACTAAATACTTTAAAAAAAAGTATTTAAAAAATATTCGGAATACTTAAAAAGTATTCTGAATACAGTATATTCCGAATACTGTATTTGAAACACTACCCAAGTCTGTATAGATGATGGTATAATATGACTATATCCAGTTCAAGACTGCAACGACTCAAAAAGTATTTTATTTTTTATTTTTATACGAAAACGATTATAAAATATACAAATTATATAGGTAGGTAAATCATTGCTGCGGTCTTTAAAAATATGCAATAGATATTCAAGTTTTATTACATTTTAAAATGTACGTCCAGTAACAAAGAAATTATATATATATATATAAATATTGTATGCATGTTAAAAGGATTTAAGAACTCGTTTTACAATGATGTTTATTTTTTTTTTCCTCTGTTAACAAATTTACTACCAGAAGGAGTACTCCGATCTTTACAAGCTTACATGGTTTCCTGTAGCCAATTTCATCTAGTAGGTACTTTAAAGAGGTCATTTTTTAATTTTCTCAACAGTTTTTAATGCATAAGGAAAAACTACCAAAAAATGACGAAAAAACGGCAAAAATACGATTTCGTTAAATTCAGATTTTTCAATTCTTCGTAATTTCGTAAGATGATATTTATTTCTACATTTGATCTTTGATGTAATGTTAAATATAGTTAGGTACTGAGTATATAACTAATATTAAGAGTTATGAATACTACACCGAAGCTACGCTCAGAATCGTTTTATGAAATGCAATGATTTATTATCATTGCTTTTAAATGCAATACATCCACCAAGAATATATACTGCCCAGTAGCGAAGTGCATCTTTTTTTTTAACTTAAAATTATATAAGGTTTCAATAGTGTTTAAAAATGCATTTCCTATTTTTTGCCTTCTGAAATGTTTTAAAAATTTTAGCACATTTATTCACTCAACCTTTCAATAATAATACCAGTTTTTTTGCATAATATATACAATGATAATCTTAGGGTCATGGTTCCTGAAAATCGATGTGAACAAAATTAAAAACCGATAACCAAAATGTTCGTTTTCTGTTTCAAGTTCTGCTTTATATTTAATCGAGAACAATATGAGAAACACTCCACATAGATATACAAACGTACCTATATATATTATATGTTATAGGTGTATATAGTGTATGCGTATAACAAGGTATCACGTCGTATCCAATTAGTTCTGCTGACGCTGGATGATGATAATAATAATAATGAATGTCTAGAGGGACCCTAGAATGCGTGTGCGTCTCAACAACCATATATTATATACAGAATGATTTTTATTTCACGTTACATAGCAATTTTCTCATATAAATATGTTTAAAATAAATATAAATATATCATAAATCTATTATACAGAAGAAAACCAATAGAAAAGGTTTTGTGGGTACGGACTATTAAAAATCAAATGAAAACCCCACATTTATTTTTATAAACATCAAATAAAAATATATGTATTTTTTTTTAATGAATTTTAGTGATTTTAAAAATATTTTTTGGACAAAATTCTTTACCTGGCGGCAAAGTTTTTAGAAATCGCATTGTCTGATGATGTCACGACATAATGTGTAGGTAACTTCTAAACATGCTTGTTCCCCCAAAAATATTTTTTGACCGTTAAAATTTGTTGAAAAAAATATGCGAATACGATCTTCGGGCGAAAAAAAATAATAGGAGTTCTCGTTTGGTTTTTAAATGTCTGACCAACAAAACTCGCCCTAAATGTGCGTTTACGATAATATATATATATATATAGGTAGATACGACTTCTAAATAATTTTAAATTTCATTATTTAACATTCGTGAAATACATTTCATATTACTTTAAAGTATTTTTAATATTTATTTATTTATAGTTTATACACGAGAAAATTACTTTAATATGAAATAAAGATCATCCTGTATATTTCTATGTAATATATGCCTGGACCTTAAAATAATAATAATGTATTATAAGCAAGCATATATTTTTTCTCGGTCATCCGCGATATACTGCATATACGGATATAGGTACATACGCGGGTCACGTCGCTCGGAAGAACAACAGAATAACAAATTATAATATTCTAAAAAAAAATTACAAAGAAAACACATTATTATTAAACATACTTTTAATGATCTGAAAATCATTTTTTTCTTTTTTTTTTTTGAAAAAAGTATAGCCTGTATAGAGATATACATACCAGACTATTGTAAAATATTTACAACAGTGCGAAATACAATAATATTTATGCGTTGGCGAAGTATTTTAAATACTTTTATTTATCATCTAATTATTTGTATTTTATAGAGAAATTTACAAAGAAATGTATTTTTATTGTTAATATAATTTATAACGTACAAGTTCAATAATAATAATTGATGCTGATGTGCTGCTATGATTTTGCCAATTGCCAAGGCTCCGCAATAATGGGTAGGGAGAACACAATAATATTATATGACATTATTACTTCTATTGGAAAAACAAATTAACAATACACGCATTCTGTTGGAGAATATCTGAACCTCCTTATTCTGGATAGATAATATTGTTTAAAATACTAATCGCAATATTATAAAGTTATTGTTTACGATTTGACATCAGCTAATAATGTTTATTAAGCAGCTTTTTAATATTTTCCCATTTATACTGTACTTTGAGACTGCCAAAATATTTCGCACACATTTGTAAATATTGAATTTACCCGTACAATAAAGATTTCTAAATAAATACAGTATTTTTTTATGTAGTATCATTTTCTCTAACAGTTGTACAATTATTCTCATAATTCTATGATAGTACGAAGTATATAATATTATACAATATATAATACGTATGTATGCGTTATAGTAAATAAATATATACACGTTCACGATGTTTTTATACTCGTATTCTTTATCTCTTTATATTCATGCCCCCGGTAAATGCAAAAGTTTATAAAATACAGTATCTAACCGACAAATTCGATCATAATAATTTACACGTCTCGTGTTTTTTAACGACACATTACCGTGATTTATATACCGTTCGCCGTGTTGTTGTATGTGTACAAGGAGATCGTTAAAATTTATTGGACACGATTCGTTTTTATTTCGTTTTTAAGAAGTGATAAATTTCTGCTCAACATTTTAATTTTCAATTTGATATAAAAGCGTACGCGCGCGAACGTATATATATTATTAATATGGGTACGATACGTAAATACGTATCATCGTCTATGAGTATTTTACAATATTTAAATCGGTGCGGACGAAACCAAACCGCGTGTAACTTGTAATTTAATAACAAATTAAATGTGGATACACGTACAGCTCGTATCAAGTAATAATACTTTATGACGGTATACACTATTTGAAACCGGTATATTATTAGTACTTATTTATAATATTTATGAATATTCCTATCCGTTTATATTGTTTACATCATAATATTATAACTGTAGTTATAGTTGTTATCAGTTGTCATAATATCAATATATAATGTATATATATATATATAAGTACATTGGCATCATGAAAACAAGCTATAATAATATAAACGGGCAATTATTTGTTTTTTGAACTAGAGTACAGTATAAAAACCGCAATTAAAATAATGATTTTCTCTTCCGACTGTATAAATATAAATAGTAGGTATACTAACCTAACCTAACTTAACCTAACTCGGTACAACTCCTATGTACATGTGCATGCATTATAAACGAGACCCGTAAACATCGTTTATTATTTATCCTTTCGTGATCGTTTTATCATCGTAATATATAGCCTATATATAGGTATAGCATATATAAGTGTGCGCGGGCATTAGAAAGATATCATAATATTATATTATTGTAATAATAATCCATATTTTTATATTATATTTATCGAGAAATTAAATTTAAAAAAATAAATAAACGACATTGTTATTATAGAATCGCAACAAACTATATAATATCATATCGTCGTGAAATTATATAGAAATGTTAGGCATTTTCCCAAAGAGACTCGTCCAAGCTCCGGAGTAAAAAAAAAAAAATAATAAAATATCGCACCATTTCCTCACGATTTTCTTTGACACGACATTCCGCCGCTGTAGGTGGTCGCCGTGCGCGCGTACGCATATTATATTATTATATTATAATAAAACGTTTTTTTCGCTATGTCATGAGAGTGAATTTTATTATTAGTTATCTTCCTGCAATAAAGGATTTGATAGAACATGTTGTTGTGGTTCAATGGACGAAAAAAGTGCAAGATCTACGCAGAGAAAAGAAAGGGATTTTACATTTAATTTAGTTAAAAGGATAAGATTGTGCGATTCTCACTTCGATGGTTTTCTAAAACATTTGTCGAAATGATCCATTTCCAGTAGGAACACAGCGAAGGATATGAAACAAATTAAAATAATATGCACTTCTATTAAAACGAGCTATCAACATATTGGTGCAAGATAATTATTTTTAGCGATTGGTTTCTACGATTAGATCCTAAGCGAATGAGGAATTTATTGGTTTGGTTAAATCTTATTTCTGTAGACATTTTTTTCTAGTATATTCGGGTAGTCAAACCAGGAGTTTTTGAATAAAAAACTTTTTTAATATGGTTCAAGTTGGTACTTTAAAAATGTTATTTTTCAATTTACTCAGTAATTTTCTTAAGCATGTGAAAATCTACTTTTCAGAAACGCAGGAAAAATAACAATATAACGAATTAATTTGTCATGATTACCTACGTACCTATTTTTATAGTGTATTTAATATTATATTATCCTGTGGGAGGACTAACTTTAAACCATCTGTATCTGGACGATTTTTTTTTTTTTTTAATTGAAAATACTAGATAAAACGTAAATGTATAATTTTAAAAATATACTTCGAGATCACAATTTTACTCCAACTACCACCATCATCCTCACGGGCATATTTGAGACAAAATTAAAAATCGTTTGACATTTATTTCATAATATGCCAGTAATTTATTACCATTTACTTATTATATCAAAAATTAAGGTTTTACACATATTTTATAATTAAAATAAGTCAAAATTACAACAAAATTAAACATTAAAATATGTATAAGTTATATGAACATAATTATAATCGTAAGCATAATCGTAAATTATTTTTAATTAAATTGACCCATATACCATAAAAAGTATAGTGCAGTCTTTTAATTTTAAAATTACACTTATATAGGTAAGTATACTTAAAACACCGTTTAAAATCGTTTTACAACAAAGATATTTTTGTAACTTCTTAAATAGTTAATAATAATTTAAATCGGTTACCATTATATAATTATTTATTTGTCATTTTCCCATTTGTAACCATTTTTCGTTTGATCTATAGTTTTCTTTACGCTTAAGAAAACTAATATCTTAAAAAAAAAAAAAAAAAACACTATTAAAAACCTCTTAAAGCTCGAAATTCTTCTCTACTCCTTCTATACCCAAAAAAGTGTATACATACAGAAAAAAAAACACACATACGCATCATAAAAACTAATATAAAACCAACACATTCCTCGATTCGCTCAAAATCTAAAAGTCAGGTGCTGAACTGCAATGACCTGAAATGAGAAGGCATCTCAAAAATAAATTCTACTTTATGACTTTATCCATAAGCCTTTTTGATTTAAAGTTTTTCATCACTTCCAAGTCAAAATTTAAATTATACCCACGTAGGTTAGCTTTCTAAAAATATCATAATCGCCTGGAATCCGACGTTTTTCGTCAATACCTAACACTGATCGTCACACTTCCGATGTATCAACATTTTATATGTATATAACACGTTTTAAACTTCGCCTCGATGACTTGATACTAAAAATAGAGAGAATAAAAAAACTCAATGACTAAATTATATAATCGAAAAATTAACGTGGTTTAATGTCGTTGACCTAACCTATAACACCACTGGCAGACTTTAACCCCGGCGTGTTGCGTGTAAACCAAAAGTCCCTTGACCCCCCCCCCCTTCCACATCAAAACTATGTATGTTTTTGGCAACCGTGAGTGTATTTTTGACGTACATTTTACCGCATGTTCTCTCCATTGTTTTACTGGAAATATTATTAATTATTGCATGTTGATGACGTACTATTACACGTGCACATTGTGTTTTTCACCACATACGTACGAGGGATTTCAATTAAAATCATATTTATGTACCTATCATATATTACAATAATATTTCGGTGTAATAATTTCATTGTGATTAACGGGAAATCGCCATGCGTCTGGACCGCGTAGAAACGAGGTCAAAGGACTCAGGTTACCGTGGTAGTAAAAAGACGACAAGCATGTTTTGTGGGCAATAATATTGTTGGCACTTTGGCAAATTCTCTTTTCGGCCAAAAATTGAAAAACATATACTTTATTCTCTAACATCAGATTAAAAAGAAAAAAAAACATTTTTTTCCATCAAATTTTAAATTTAACGGGTTCTAAGTCGTGATTTGGTGAACATAAATCTATGATGATCTTTGGCAAGGATAGGTCTAAAGGAATACATTTTAGTGTATTATTAGAAGTTATATTAGAAGTAGTTGATAATCAATTAATTTAATTATCTTTATAAGACAATTTTAAATTATGTATAAAAAAGTAGCTAAAAATCAAATTGTAGCTTTATTAAACCTAAATATGTAAAACTTATTTAAGAAATATATTTGACAATCTCAATTTAGAGAGCTTTATGAAATTATAATAATATTAATGTTGAAAAATAATCATTGTCCAAACCGTCGGTTATCATTTTACCTGTTACTCGACGTGGTGTTTCACAGCAAATTGGGGGATATTTATGAATTAAACTGTCCGAGTGAGTGAAGCGAGCGAGTGATCCGACCCGGTTTATAGGTGCAACCGAAAGAAGTACAACTGCACTTAAACTGTATAACTACATTACGTTTACTACATATTATTATTAGGTAGCATAAATATATTTGTATTTGCGTTTATGAGTAATTATAATATTTGAAATACAAATTTGTCTAGATTTTATTTATATTTTAATTTTAAACTGTCAATCAAATATGTGCAGTTTCGATAATCATTTAAAAGAGAAAAATTTTTATGGAAATTACTAATGATAAGTATATACGGTTTTGAACAACGCCCGTCTAAACCAGATTTCAAATCTCAAAACGATAATTATAACAATTGATATAGTAGCTACCACAATATTCTGTTATTATATTATATATTATACGAACTTCATAAGATGTTATTCTTGTTTATTACAATATGTAAAAACATACCTAATAGTAGTCAGTAAAGGGTAGGTCAGTAGCAATCAGTGGGGAAGGGAGTAGATGCACTTCCCTAGGCGGTATACGGTATATATTGAATTTGTAAGCAACGATAAATCATTTTGATAAAACCAATCTGAGCAATGTTTCATGCTCTGTGAAAATTTCAAATTTCTGGACACATTTTTTTCGAAATTATGAGGATATAACCGGTTTTGACTGTTTTTCGGTAGTTTTTCTTTACGCATTTACCTCCCTAAAGTAGGGGAGACTAGCTTAATATGACACATCACTGTTTTGATTGGAAATATTGTTATTTGATGACCAAAAATACTCCTTATATATGCATTATATAGACTCATTGATATTATTCCAAACATTGATAACTATTATATTATATATATATGTGTGTGTGTTATTAAAGAATTGATGAATAAAAATGTATTTTTCGTGATAATAATTTTTTTTTTACCATTTTATTAAATTAATTTTAAAATATAATAATACTTTTATTTAAATTTTTTGACATCCTATATATTGTAGAACAAAATGAGAACTATGATCCAACTAGGTATATATAATAAACTTACGTACTTGTATTAGTTATATGAGAAAATAGTCTTGAAAAACTTATAATATCTGGCAAAATAACATAGTGGCATGTCGTTTTACCACAGTTATAATTTATACATCATAGGTAGTAGGTATATCCACCAATTCTCATTTAAATTTAAATTTTGATTTTTTTTTTTAGAAACAATGGTATCCAATTATTATTCTATAACCAAACGACAATCTTGGTCAGAAATTTAGTTTAAATATACCATAACCTTTGATTAATATAAATGATCATCATTTTAGTAGATCATTTATGAATATTGTGTTATTAGTGATCTAAATTTATTGTTAAATATTGTTACAGATTATTTAATTTGTTCAAATAACAAAAAAAATCAATCAAATTAAACAACTCGTAAATAATATTTGTATACATTTGAAAAAATATAATTTATGAAAATAGGTATATGATTTTACCCGACCCCTCGGGGTAAAATAACATTGTACATCATTTTTAAAAAATAGTTGATTTTTTAAAAATTTGTTCATCTATATTTGTGTGCGGGATAGAAAAAAGTATGTAGTCCAAGTTTCGGGATTTAGCTTATAATATTAACTTTAAAAAGTTAAGTTTAAAAAATGCTACCTAAGTCATATTAAGTCTCTCCCCTATACTTTTCTGTTCAAATTTACTACAGTAAAATGAATACACATTACACATGTACAAATTGGATTTTCTTCTGGTAAAAAAAGTTGCTCGCAGAAATAAAATAAACATAATTGTAAAACTCAGAATCTAAAAAAAGATTATTGAAATAATTTACACCTTATCATATTATAGCATTTTCCACCTAACTGCACCGGCTGCACTACTGCACATTTTTATGTTCCACTAACAATTTTGGTACGCACCGAATTACTAAATTTGTATTCCATCTTACTGCACTGCATAGTTTAAATTACGGTTTAACTACATTCTGTATTCAATATGAATAATAAAAAAATTGTATGTCTTAAAAATTATCTTTCGTATAGGTAGCGAAAGTGATGATGGTAATGAAGTCACCAAATATATTTTATCCAAAATATCCATAATTCTTTTAATAAAATATGCAAATTTTATTAAAATTATGATTTGATAATAAAACGTGTTTCATCCGCTATTGCACTTGTATAATATACTGATCACGGTAATCAGCAGTTATCAGTGAACTGTTCGATTGTAACTTCTGTGCAATAGTTTAGGTTGACGGAAAACGCTTTTAGTGTCCCTTATCTTTGAGAATCTAGTAATCTAAAAAACTTTTTTAATAGGTAATTTAGTGAACAAAATTGTTATTATTAATAACTATACTATTTATTATTGAGTGAGTAGTTGTACAATTATTTTGGTTTGATTTAAAAGGGATTCTACTTTACTTAATTCCTGTTGAAAAATGAATTGCTGGAAAATGGTACACAATAATGTTTATATATTTAGCGAATCTTCGAGGATTTAAGGACCCCCCACCATCGGCTGTAATTATAAATATATATATATATCAGATGAGATTTAACTGTTTTGGTTTAAATAAAAAGTCTTAATATTTTCAAAATGTACTTTTTTTAAACTAAATTATCAACATTTTAAAGACACGCATTTTTAACTAAATTATAGAATATAGGTTTAAGAATAAAGAAAATTAAAAGGTTCTAAACGATACAAAAAAAAAAAAAAAAAATTGTAGGTTGAACAGTTTTAAAATATCACATTATAAAACTGTTTTGTCCTGCCGAAGTATTATAAAATACTTTCGATACTTGGATATTTTTATTTCGCTCGATAAATTATGCGATAATCATAAATTGTTATATGATCATAATACGAGTCCTTTGAATTTGATGTGTTCCGTTCTGACATTACGGATATGTATTAATTTTTCTTTTTACGACAGTGAGAGTTCAGTGTATACAGATAACCACAATATAATGACTGGTCAAGTTAACGAGAAACAATAATTAGTGTTTGAGACTTACATCGTTATATTTAAAATTAATACCCGGTAACATTTTATATTCTTTAAGCCATTGCATGTTTGCAAATAGTTTCTAAAAGAAAAAAAATCGTGCAAAATTTTCTATTTTAAAACTTCAGTTCAATGGTCATACGTCTCATTGACTATTACTACACTGTATACTCGTCAACAACATAATTATTTGTATTTTATTAACAAGCGTATCAATTCAATTCGTTATTTGTTCTGTGTGTAGATATTTCAATAAATAATAACAACTTGAAAAGTACACCACGACCTTTCTGCGGTTATAGTGAATGTCCATGTATATATAATATATATTATAATATAGTTGTAATATTTTTTTTTTTTAATGAAAGTATTGGTTGGTAATTATTTTCTATATGAAAAAATGCGATATTTATTACAGCAAAAAGTGTACAGTACCTATATATAATATGTATACTAAGTTAGGTACATATTATATTGTTGATAATTGTTGCTATCAGCGTCAGTGCAGGCGGCTAATACCAAAATGTTATTTTAATTGAAAATAGTATCTTTTATGTTATTATCCTTCAACAAGTTCTTACTGTCACACATGATAAGCTTATCACCAAATACAAAGTGAGAAATACGTTTAAAACATTTTCGGTATTATATTGTATCATATATATTAGGGTGGTCTTTGGTTATAGGAATAGAAAATAAATAAAAATATTATTGAGGTCTCACCCCCCCCCCCATTTTATTAAGTATCATAAGAAAGTAATTTGGGTGAAATTTGGTTATGATAACT